>JAVJIF010003519.1:0-231391 GCA_038442645.1 Agave tequilana
CTACTTTATCTATTATCCATCTCTTGTCTCATTAACTAATACATTATCATAGTGAGCAACATACACAATGGAACCTTCATCCTTAATATGCTAATTGTAATAAATGTAAAAAAGAAAATTAAGGACTTAATGATGATCTTGGATGTAAACTCTATGCTGACAGGGAAGGATCTATCTATTCTGCATCATTCGTATAGGTTGTTGCCCATCTCATGTCTCCTAACTCACATCAATATAGCTGAACTCTTGGTTCCTTCCTAAACTCCACCACATTTCTCAAGTTATATCATATGCCTTTTCTAGATCAATTAAAGTCACATATAACTGCTGCTTCTTTCTAAACCATTCTATCGGTTGCCTTAGTGAGTATATAGTCCGACAATGGATTCCCCTGCGAAAACCAAGTTAATCTTTGTAAATGAATCTTTCAGTTGTAGTTTTTTGCTCAATCATTATCTCCCAAAGTTTCATTTTATATTTCATAAGTTTGATCTCATGATATTCTATACTACTTTGTGAAAATCTTCTTTATTCTTATAATAAGGAAAAAGATACATCTTTTCTGTTCATTAATTTTCCTTTATTATTGTATAGCATAACTTAATTAGCCATGTGAACAATTGATAATTTCTCTGCAAGAGTTGACTTATATGATGGTTTGGTCATAGTGGTGATGAATGTATCATGACCATTATATATTTATATTTCATTTGGTCATATAAACAATGTATATGGAGTGTAATTCAATAAACAGGGAATCCGAGATTATAGTATTGTGAGAATAATGGACAAGAAACACCGATGAGCAATCATTTTAAGTACTTGGGTTCTATTATCCAAAAGGATGGAGAGATCGATAGTGATGTCAACCATAGGATCTAAGCCGACTGGTTGAAATGGAGGAGGGCAACAGGAGTTTTATGTGATCGTAACATTCCGTTATGGCTGAAGGAAAGTTTTATCGGATTGCTATTAGGCCAACTTTATTATATGACACAGAATGTTAGGCTATAAAGAGACATCATGCTCAGAAGATGAGTGTAGCAGAGATGCGCATGCTTTGTTGGATGTGTGGTAACACGCGGAGAGATAAGGTGAGAAATGAGGATACTCGTATTAAGATAGGTGTAGCCTCTATAGAAGAGAAGATGAGAGAAAATCGCCTTCGATGATTTGGTCATGTGCGACGTACACCTACAGATGCACTAGTCCGACTATTAGAGCTATCAATTTAGGGCAAGTTAAAAGAGCGCAAGGGAGACCGAAGAAAATATGGATGGAGGTAATACGACAAGATATAGAGGCTAAAGGTCTTAGTGAAGGCATATTGCTCGATAGGAATGAGTGGAGAAAGCTGATCCATGTGCCCGATCCGACGTAATTCTCTTTTGGTTCATGTAGCCTACCCTAAATACTTGGGACAAATGGCTTGGTTGTTGTTGTTGTTGTATTTCATTTGGTCATATAAGGTTTGCTAATACCATGATAACATTTATTTGTACATCCCTTATTAATTTTTTGGATTTCACAAAATTTCATGCACCAATCCAAGGAGTGAGCGGACAACATGTGCGCGTTGGACCTATAAGATGTGTGTGCAGATACCGACAATTCCCATCCAATTATGGAAAGTGTAACTCATATAAAACAATGATATAGCAATTGAGATACCAAATATCCAAATGTTCATTGTTTTATAATGAGGTACACTTTCCTTAATTGGATGGGAATTGTCAATACTCTGCGCAAACATCCTATAGGTCCATTTCACACATCTCGTCTTCTTGGATTGGTGCATGTAATATTGTGAATATCATCGAGCTGATAGGGCATATACAATCAAGGTTGAGAATTGTGGATGTTGGGTTCATGGGTGCTTTGCGGATCACACGCCAGATAGCGGATCTTATGCTACATGTTGGGACATTAGGTTAATAAGCGGACAACATAGTGGACAAAGAATATTATACATGTGTGTGTAGGTAATGATCCTTATGGTGGTTCTTAAAATAACAATTGTCAGAACTTTGCAGTGGGATATCCTATGGATAATCCGCTTTGTTCATGTTGATTTAAAACTTTAAATAGTGTATGGATGAAAAATCAAATGATTTGGGAATCTCTTACTCATGCAACAAGTTGTTCCAACGTTCACGGGGATACCTCGGAAGCATGCAATATAAAGCTATTCAACATAGAGGATCAGAAATCCTTTGGTTGGTTGAAAGAGTTTAAGCTGTGAGGAAATAATATTTATATTTGTAGCAAAAGGGAATATAGATCCTAAGGGCCTGTTTGGCGAGAGTTAATTTTTCTTAACTTCTGCGTGTGAGTCCCGTAACTCCAACAAACCAACCTAAGATCTGTTTCTATTCATAATTTACTAAATTTTAATTAGCTACCTCCAAATATTAGGGCTAACCACAGATTAGAAAACTCCAGTCAGATTGGATTTTTCTTTACTCCAAAACATGAAAAGAAAAGAATAGATTGTGAGAGAACGCTGTTTTGTATGTGAACAGAACATAAATTTAGTGAAACAGTAGTTTAGAAAAATTCAGTCAAAGGTTTGCAAACTATAGTTTGCAAACCTATAACCACAACTTAAACTATAGTTTAAAAAACTTCAAAACCAAACAAGGCTTAAGCTAATTCTTGTCTTGATTGGCAACTAAGAGTTAGCTCAAGAATTGAGCTAATTCTTGCCAAATGACCAAAATTGGCAAGTCAAATAATCATGGCTTACAAACCATCTAGAAATTTCCCAAAAGCACTCCTCCAAACCACTTAAATTCCCCGAACTCAAGAGTTACTAATTCCATCTCCTAGAAATTAGTTTCTATTTTTCTTTCTCTCTATTTTGAATTCTAACGCTTGTTAATTCTATCTCTATCCAAACAACCAATCAAAACCTCATTCCTAATTCTTACTACTATTCATCTCAAAAACTCATAACTCTAACTCCCTAACTCTTGTTGCCTAATGCAGCCTAAGAGTGATTATTACATTTCTTTGGTTTTAGGTATCATCTGCGTTGTTACATAAATTTCCCAAGTCAGAAAAAATTGTGGTTTGAATATATTTCTGTTTCTTCATTAAATCCCTTGATGTCATGCTGATGCCTATCTATTATGTTCTTATATTCACTTTTTTATTTATTCCAGGGAAACCATTATTTTCATTAAGACCTTTGTCCTAATTATCTCTCAATTTTTAGGTATACTGGAATATACTTGGCCCTATTTGTCGCTACATTACTTCAGTATTTCTTTACATCTGGTTCATCTCCAGGGTGACTTGTGCTCAAACTTGTTCTCTTTAACCTTAAACATTTCTTATGATTATCACCTTATTTGTACTCTACCTCGTTGTTATCTCAGCTATGTTATTGATGCTATGAGGGCTGAGCATGGAACACATGCGACAGTTATAAACTTTTCAAGGGCTTCAATGTAAGTTCATTTTTGGATTTGTGAGGAGGGACTGTTTTGGATCTGTATTTTCTGCTTCTTAACCATTTAATAATATTTGTATGGAGACACTACCCACATATGCACCTAATTTCTGTAATTTTTGATGATCAAGCAAAGACAATCTGCTTCAAGAAATGAATTCTTGAGTTCTTCCACTAGTGGCAACCAGTTAGGAAGAAATACTCGTTTGAGTTCTTCATCATGGCTGAAGCTAGTAATGGAACTATATCCTCCTGGATCCTCGAGCAGGTAGATGCACCTTTCTTTTACCTACTGTGAAACAATAATTCAACTTTGTTGCTATTTCGTAGTATCTAATATGTGCTTTAGTTTTATTAGACAACTGGAAGAACATCACAACCATACAATAATGACTACTTAATTTATATTCGCTTCCAATTTTGATGTTAATTCTTGACCTTCAATTGGTGTGTGACACGGATATGTAGTAGATATGGCAAGTTCTGTAAACCTGGAATATGTATATGCCATTGACATGACAATAATAGATTATGTACGTAAACATGGAATGAACATAAAAATTCAGGAGTAACTAGTATTCTACGATAACATTTATTCAATAAAATCAAGAATGTAACATACAAATTGTAGGATCCATTATGATGGTATCCATAGCAAACTAAGGTCATCAATATCTCATGGTTTTTGCATACAAAACAGACGTACATAACTTATGGATCCAAAACATAGATATGCCAAGTAATCCATTAGAAGTAGGACACAATGTCGCCAGGACACTCTAATTATGTATGTATTTCTATAATATTATGGTGCTATAAATAATAAAATTAGTTTTTTTTTCACTTGAGTTAAACTATTTTTTTTAGCATTGAGATTGTGGGGTTGTTTGGTTGCAAGGAAGTGGGCGGAAGTAAGGAAATAGGAAGTATAATTGCTCACTTCCCTATCTATCCAAACACCGGAAAAGAAAAATAAGAAAATTCTTTTTTCCTTTTCTCTTTTCTCTTTTACACAATCATTTTCTCACTTCTAGAGTGTTACAGTTAATTTTGTGGCCATGTAAATCTCATTTGTAATAAGTTGTAGCACAAAACAGTTAATTTTTTGATCATGTAAATCTCACTTGCATTCTAATTACAGTCCATTTTTTATTTTTCTTAATTAATTTTTATTTTAATATTATTTTAACGGTCAACTTTGTGGTCAACTTTTCCACTTCCATTTTCTCATTACCATTCAAACACCGGAAAAGACAAAACATTTTCCAAACCACACTTCCAAACACCGGAAAACTTACTAGCCAATTCTCAAGTTCCAAAGGGAATTATTACCACTTCCTCAATTCCTCACTTCCTCACTTCCACCCTTGACCAAACAGGCCCTGTATTGCACATCTTTATTGGGGTTAGATTGTGTCAAAATGTAATTCAAATTTTTGGTTGATCAGATTTTTCTAGATTTGCCCATACAATTGCAACAATTGCTTTGATCTATGAAGCATGACACCCCAAAGTGAGTGTCGTGTCTATGTCAGGCATGTATCTGATATCGACACTTGCATGACACTTGTTCTACACGTATCGGACACTGTAAACCCGTGTCGGATTTTCAAAAACCACAAATTACGTGTCTGCGCTGTAGCACTTTAAATAAATATCACATCATGGACACCTATAAGTCACATGTCGCTCAAACAAACATGAAAAAGAACCTCTTTAATGTTAGTGAATAATTTGTTAGAAGAACCTAAACGCCTTAGGACTAGGTCAGGCATTGTCTAGATTTTTTTGTTTGGTTTTCTTACTTGATTAGGCTATATAAGTAAACCATTGAGATTTTTTTTCTATTTTTTATTTTAATTATAGTAGAACACATCTTACTCACAATGGGTTTTGATGCCTTACATATAAATAAACACACACATAATCATATAGCTGTGTCCCCGTGTCGCCGTGTTTGTGTCATATCGTGTCCATGTCTATGCTTCATAGGTTTTGATGGTACAGACAAAAATAGAAAATCTGAATCATTGATTATCCAAGTCTAATATGAGTATTGATCTATCAGATTTTGCATAGGAAGTTAAGTTTCATGACAATTTTATTCCAATTGCTATGTGAATAAGAACATCAATAATTAAAAAAATATAGAGAAAATTGACATTGCCAGATTCATAATATTTTTATGATTCTTCATAATTTAATCTCTCTAATGAATCACTATTTCCAATATAAACCCAAATGTTTATAAATTTAGTTGTCAAATCGTGATTCTTATTGAACGTCGTTTTCCATATATATCATATCACGTATAATATCATGTGTCGTCAAACACGTTAGCTTCTGCAATAATTAAGCAATTAAGCATATAACTATACATAATACAAAACTATAGACAAATTTAAGTATATATGGCTAAATTTGTCATTACTATCATGAACTTTTCCTAGTTTTCCCAAATACTACCGCCACACTGCTAAATTAGCCAAATGAAGCATACAATTATACATATTACAAAACTATAGCCAAATTTAGGTATAAAATAATGAATAAACAAGGATAACTGCTAATAACTTGAAAGACAATCATGCAAAATGGAAATGTAATTATGCACATAAATCTCACTTTCACTGTAAGGCCATTATCAAAATAGAATGACAATACTAACTCTTAACTAGACAGTCTATAATATAAAAAGCTTTTAGATGGGTAAACTTACTGTTGCTGAAGCAATAGAGGGCAATATAGTAACACATAATAAAACCAACTAATCCCAAATCATCAAATCATTACCCAATTATTTAAGCTAAAAATCAAACAACCAAACAACTAAACAATAGCATATTACACCTAAAAAATAAATTATCAACAATTATGTATAATGTTTTGGCTCACGATAACATCACAAAGAAAGAGATTGAAGCAGAACAGAGAGAGATACTGAAACAGAACACACCTATACTGAGAGAGAACTAGATGAGATTTATAGCTGGTTGCGAAGCTCCTCATGGCTAGAGTTGAGGTGATCAGAGATGAAGATGGCGAGGAGAGGAGAAGAATGTCATATTAAGTGAATATAAGCAAATAATGACCCCAAAACCTGAATCAAACGGAAAAAACCCAATTAAAATTCGAAGCTAACATATTGGATAATACAAATTTCGTATGTATATGCATCAAATTTTTTACAATACAGATGGCATATCATACCACAATTAACCCACCACGATACAAGCATCTGATTCATTTCATTTTCTTGCCATGTCGTATCATATCATATGATCCATATCACGTATAGTATGATATTGACAACCATGTTGCTATATGAATTATGAACAATAGAATGAATAAATTTTTGGCCATTAAGTGGGAAGGAATATCTTTCTTTTTAGCCTGTGCAGTTTTCACTTAGAACTGTGAGTGAGTTGTCATCCACAAGCGTTCACAACATAAGGCTTTAGGAGATCATGGACTTGTTATTAAAGTTAGTTAAAAGAGAGTTTTCTTCATCATGTGACAACGTGGGAGTTTAAGGATGTATAGCATTGTTGTATACAAATTATTGTAAAAGTAAGTTGAATCAACATTTCCATGATATACTGTATTGAAAGATAAATATAAACTTTCTTAGCAAGGGAAGAAAAGTCAAAGACCACTTTGAAGTGCACGGAGGGTTTTATACCCAGGATAACCCAATACCAATATGGTGAGCTTGGTGCAACTTTACAACACTGCTGTTGCATATAGGTCCAGTGTGTATATGAGGATTATGCTGGCAATTGTATGATAGGTTTGAAGACCTACCCGCCAAAAACTGACTTTGTTTTGGATTTGTGGATGTAGGAGTTTCTAGGGAAATTGAGTGTTACATAATTTCTTGGCATTGTGTAGGGTTAAACTATGAAGTAGGCTGTTTTATGTAGAAAACACTGATTAAACGGGGAAGTAAATTGGGGCTGCTCTGTAGATTTTTTTGCTATCCACAGATAAAACTAGGATATTTGGGAATGTTAAAGGAAGGATTCAAGGAGCCAATAGCCAATCAGGGTTTCATGGTTCAAGACAAGTTCCACCGGAGGAGATTTATAGGAATCATGATAAGGTTTATTCTAGATGCAGTTGGGTGCGGACAAAGAAGAAGATATGGACAGCAGCAGGGGAAGACGATGAAAAAATTAGTGTTTTATGCGAGGAATAAAGGCATTTTAAGGAAATTCATTGAAAAAAACAGCAGTAGATTAAAAAGAAAAGCAAAATAGTTGGGTTTTCACATCTCTGTTTATGGATTCACATCCAAGATCAACCAATCAATAGGTTGTACAAGATAAAGAATAAAGGAAGCATCTCGTTTTATAGGAAATATACTTTCAATTGCAAAATAACCACCGTACATTAGCCAACGGCCCACACGTGCACGCAGACGCACACACTCACTGGTCACTTTATGGTAAGATTACATATAATAATTTAGTTTCTTAATAATACTTTAAAAGGAACTAGAATATTGGGGATTCTAAAGACATTGGGAATCCTAAAAAGATTAGGAGCCCTAGAGACATTAGAGATCTTACTATAATAATCTCAGGAACTCCTTGAACTTATCTTTGAGATTTGATCCCTGTAATTTACATTGTTTGATGAGAAAAGATAATGGGAGTGCTTGTTTTTCTTCTTACATGAAAAGAATGACGGAATCTTTTCTAGATACATGACCTTTTTCTTATCCATATTGATATTTGATAATTTACTCAATATCAAACAAAATAGTGTACGCCCATATATTTTTCCTTTTAGTATTTCTCGTCTTTCATCTTTATTGTATGAACAATATTTGTTTCAATTATAAATGATTATATCTCATTGATGTATCCACAATTTTTTGATGTCATCGTCACTGATCAGTGAAGAAACTAACGAGATAGTATTACCCGATTTGAGCATGCGACACATTCAGAATCCGATATCAATATCACATCATGGTTCACAGTCGCGGTCTCGGTCGCCGACTCGGCGGGTACTGAGACGGATTGGTCTCGGCGACTTGGATCGGTATCGGGCGATACAAGCAAAACGCTACATAGAAAGCTCAAAAAATTCTGAAAAAATCACGACAAATCTTGAAAAAATGTAGATATTCACATTCATGTATTACATGTCCAAAATATATCACCTGGCACACTAAAAATAAAGCGAAAGTATAAATACTCGCGTCGTCGGTAGAAGCATATCAAAATACATACACAATATAGTAAATTACACAAACTGCATTCATAAATACATGCTAATGTAGTTATTTTCACATTGAATTGCGATGAGGTATAAAATCATCATCATAATGCCGAGTTGACCGAGTCAACTCTGATTCTGGGCCGAGTCGGTCTCCTCTGAGTTGAGTCGACCGACTCGTGACTCGGACTCGTCTCGGAGCGGGCCGAGACGGATACGACTCGGCCGACTCGTCTCCGATTCGGCCGAGTCTTTGAACTATGTATCACATCCATAAGGATTTAGAAACCTATATGTTTAAGTATGAAATAGTTCAGATGAATGAATTTTCATAATTTGATAATTCGGTCAATGTTTGAGAATTGTTTATGATTATGATGTTAAATGTTCATAGCTGTTAAATTATGTTGCTCATCTGATATTAGTTGGTTCTACAAACGATCATTAGAATGTGGATAATGTACTGTGCTGTATATTATGTTTTTCGTGTCTTTAGCAGTCTTGCATGTGATAACCGACCACCTTATCACATCAGTTATCTGGAATCGAGGCAGTAGGTAGATTTATATATTTTTTAACTGCATTTCTCCTCTTTGTTTTGGCAGAAGTTGGACCTGCACGTATTGTAACATTATTCAGGTAAATTATTTGATCATGTCATTTTTTTGCGCGACATGTCACTGGGGATGGGTTTAGCGATGGGCCTGTGGGGGCAAGCGCCCACCTTGAAAATTCACAAAAGCCCCTTATACTATTTTACAGATTTCTTATTTACCCCTCAGGAGTTCCAAAGTAGCCATATATGTTATAACAATAATTATTTGTCCCTCAAAACTTCAAATGAACTCTCCATAGATTCTTAAAATTTCTCATACGCCCTTTAAAAGTCCAAAAACATTTATGTATTGTATGTTTTTTATTATTTGCTCAATACTTTTACTAAAACCCTTATATCTTCTATTATATCGCCCCCCCTCTTCACGAAGCCACTAGCTCCTTCCCTGCATGTCACCTGATTTTAATATCTGGTATGCTTTAGTTTTAGTATTTGTTTTGTGCCAATGGCTCATATTTTATTTATGTGTGATACATATATCTCCAGGACATCGTCATGCTCCATTATCAATGATTCAATATGAGATTCATGATAGATAATTAAGTTAAATTGGTTAAAACTTTTCAGCTGACATGTGTAGTACAGTTTATTTCTATAATAAAAAGGAGGTAAGTAATATACTATCTAATATTTATTATTTAGTCTTGCGGTACCTTGATTATGAATAAGTCTTGCGTTACCTTGATTATGAATAAGTCTTATGGTACCTTGATTATAAATAAGAATGTATAATTGGTTCAGGAAGTGGATTGTGATCATATTTATTGTTGCACTGTTGCAAGTGCTCAGGAGAGCTGATTGTGATTAAGGTTAGGCACCTCATAACACTAGATACATAATTGGAACCTGACATGCTACATGGTTGTGGAGTTTGGAACTGTTAAAACTTGAAATACTATAAAGCTTTCCATTGCATAGTAATCTTTATTGCATTACATTAATTGCTAAACATCGGTATCAAAAGGCATACCATATAATCCAAACTACTCTTATACAATTCAGAGTAAAAGTGATGTAATACGGGATCGCAATCACCTTCAATTCAAAGAAAAGGGAAAAACTAGGGTTTTGAGAAAAGAAGAATTAGGGTTTGAGAAAAGAACCAGATAAATTTGGGCTTCGCACCCCTTGCATCATGGGCCACACACCCCTTCCGTCACGAGTTTCACACAAAAACTCAAAAGCACACTCAAGAATTTTTAACTGAAAAAGTTTTTATTTAATCATTATTTGCTAATAAAAGAAATTTGGTGCCTATTTATAGGATTTACAATAGAGCTTTTCTAGGAGATAACCGATGTGGTACTAAACACCCACATAAAAAAGACAACTACTCAAAATAAACTAAGACATAAAAAAACAACTAGCAGCTGGTGATGTCCTCATTATTTCCCCCGGGATGGGAGAAACTTGACCCGGTCAAGTGAGGACTCCCCTCACGAAGCATCTCAATCGGGCCAAGGTGGTGGATGTGGTAGCAGCACTAGTGCATCACATCGAAGTCAAGGTGGTGGAGGTGGAACTGGCTTCCGTGACAAACATGTGACCGTCGATGGGCACTGATCGAACCGAGTCGGATACGACTCGGCCGAGTCGTATCCGACTCGGCCACCTCCGATATGACTCGGAGGCCCGAGTCGACCCGGATCGGGTCCGACTCGGACCCGATCCGGGTCGACTCGGCGCCCGTGACCCATCGATTAAAGGCGCTAAGGGAGAGAGAGATCAGATCTGATCTCTCTCTCTTGCGCTCGCTGCCCCTTTCCTCTCGCCGTCCCCCCGCGTCGCCGTCGCCGTCACCGTCGCCGTCACCAACCCCGTCGCCGCCGTCGCGTCGCCGTCTTGCAGGTAATTCTCCCTCTCTCCCTCTCAGTCTCTCTCTCTCCCCCTCTCCCTTTCTCTGTGCCTCTCTCTCCCTCTCTCTCCTCTCTCTCTCTCCTCTCAGTCTCTCTCTCTGTCAGACTCTCTCCCTCTCAGTCTCTCTCTCTCTGTCGGACTCTCTCCCTCTCCCTCTCAGTCTCTCTCTCTCAGTCTCTCTCTATCTGTCGGACTCTCTCCCTCTCCCTCTCAGTTTCTCTCTCCCCCCTCTGTCTCCGTCTCTCTCCCCCTCTGTATCTCTCTCTCTGTCGGACTCTCTCCCTCTCTTTCCCTCTCAGTCTTTCTCTCTCTGTGTGCGTTAGACTCTCTCTCTCCCTCTCCCTCTCAGTCTCTCTCCCCCTCTCCCTCTCTGTCCCTCTCTCTCTCTCCGTCTCTCTCTCCTCCTCTGTGTTTCCCTCTCTCTCCTCTGTCTCCGTCTCTCTCCCTCTCCCTCTCTGTTCCTCTCTCTCCTTCAGTTTAATTAATTTGCGTTTAATGTAATTTAATTTAGTTTAGTTTAGTTAAAGTTAATTTAAGTCAATTTAATTTAATAAAATTTTGTAATTATAATTAAGTTAGGTAATTTAATAATTTTATTGAAGTTAGGTAATTAAGTTAGTGTAGGTTAATCTAGTATAAACTAGTTTAGTTTAATTTAATTTAGTTTCATTTAATTGAGTTTAAATTTAATTTAAATTAGTTTAGTTAACTTAATTTAGGTTAATTTATTTTAATAAAGTTTTGTAATTAAGTTAGGTAATTTAATAATTTATTGAAGTTAAGTAATTAAGTTAGTGTTACTTAATCTAGTATAAACTAGTTTAGTTTAATTTAATTTAGTTTCATTTAATTGAGTTTAATTTAATGTTGTTTTAATTTAGTTAATTTTAGTTTTAATTTAATTTAACAGATAATTTTTTAAATTTCAGTATGGCTCCAAAGCAACGCGATATTGGATGGGAACATGGTACCCCTGTTGGTGGAAGTAGAAAACTTGTGAAGTGTAATTATTGTGGGAAACAAGTCCATGGTGGTATCACTAGATTGAAGCAGCATATAGCACATGTACCCGGTCAGGTGGAAGGATGCTTGCGAGTATCAAAAGAGATATCTCAAATAATGAGATGACAACTTTCTGAAGGTAGCAAAGAAAGAGCGGCCATAAAATCTAAAAAAGAGCGACTTATGAGATCTTTAAGTGAGAGATTTTATGATGTGACCGAAGAAGATTCTGATAATGAAATTGAAGAAGTTGATGGTTTAGAAGGAGTTGAAAGAAGACAACTAAAACAAGCTATGAAAGAAAGTCGTGAAATGGCTTTGAGATCGCAGAAGGAGTTGATATTGGTGGCAGTAGTCCGCAGCTTTCAGGATCAGGGAGTAACCGTGGATTGCGTGACTTGCGTCGGAGTATGACTATGAGAGAGCTGAAATTCCAGCTCGTGGTATTGATCCTTACATGTTCCCAACAAAACAGAAATCAATCAAAAGCATGTTCTCAACTGAGAATATGAAAAAGGTTGAAAAATCCGTGGCGAAGTTCTTTCACTACAATGCAATACCATTCAATGCAGCTGATAGTGGTCCTTACTATCAAGCCATGATTAATACTATTGCGGAGGCAGGCCCAGGTATAAAAGGCCCTACAGGGTACCAGATTGGCAATCTAAATTTAGAGGAGGAAATGAAAGAAATTGAAGTATATATTGCTTCAATAATAACAAAATGGCCGCAGTATGGTTGCACGATCATGTGTGATGGATGGAGTTCTCATAATAGAAAGCCTATTGTTAATTTCATGATTTATTGTGATAGAAGCATGATCTACCATACTTCTGTTAGTACCACTAATATCTCGAAGACTGCTGAGTATATATTCTCGCTAATGGATAAAGTTGATGAAGTTTGTGAAGAAAATATCGTGCAGTTTGTAACAGATAATGAGGCAAGTTTCAAAGCAGCTGGTCACATGTTGATGGAGAAGAGAAAACATTTGTTTTGGTCTCCCTGTGCAGCACATTGCATTGATTTGATGCTTGAAGATATTGGCTCTTTGAAATCAGTCAAGGAGACATTGGATGATGTTAAGATGATCACATCATTCATTTACAATAGCCTCAAAGTGGTGAATTTAATGAAGCTATTTACCAAAGATAGAGATTTGTTGAGACCAGGTATAACACGGTTTGCCACCGAGTTTATTTCTATTGAAAGCCTTATTCGCTATGAGCAAGATTTGAAAAGAATGTGTACGACTACCGAATGGCGTGAATTCAACAAGGAAAGGAGTAGAAGAAATGTGCGAGATAAGGTTTCTAATCTCATTCTGACTGACCGTTTTGGAAGAAGGCAAGAGAGGTCCAAAACATTATCGATCCTCTTGTTAGAGTTTTGAAGATAGTGGACCAGGACAAGAAACCTACACTATCTATTATATATGAAGCTATGGATAGAGCAAAATTGGCTATAAAGGCATCAAATAAGAACTGGAAGAAGTACTGGGATATCATTGATAGAAGATGGGAGGGACAATTGCATAGACACTTGCATGCTGCTGGTAATTCATTTGCTTAGAAATCATATTTGTTGACTAGAAATTGAAACTGTCATATCATAACAATCGTGTGCTTACATTATTGCAGCATATTTTTTAAATCCAGCACTCCAATATTCAAAAAACTTTTCTACACATTCAGAAGTGAGAAATGAATTAAAGGAGGTCATTAAAAGATTGGAGCCAGATTTGAATAAACAAGCAAGAGCTATTAATGAGGTAATAATAATTTATTTTTTTCATCGATATAATGTTATGCAAATATTAACACTTGTGATGTGTATTCTCACAGATAAAATTATTTGTGGATGGAGTTGGAGAATTTGGAAGCTCACTAACTAGAAGAGCAGTGCAACATCTCTTCCAGCTGATTGGTGGATTAATTATGGCGAAGAAGCTCCCAATCTGCAGAAAATTGCCATCAAAGTTTTAAGCCAAACATGTTCTTCATCGGGTTGTGAAAGAAATTGGAGCACGTGGTCGCTGATTCATACAAAATTGCGCAACCGGTTGGCAATGAAAAAGTTGCATAAACTAGTATTTGTGCATTACAATATGCGGTTGCGAGTAAGAAACTTGACATGCAAAAACGACACTGATGATTATTACAACCCAATTGATCTGAACAATATTTTCAATGATGATGATATTTTGGATGAGTGGATTCGTGAGGGAGAACAGCCGATGTTACCACCAGATGACTTAGGTTGGTTGGATGAAGGTATTCGTCGTACTGACGAAAGTGGCGGTGATGATGGTGATGGCGGTGATGATGACAGCGGTGATGATGATGGCGGTGGTGGCGGTGGCGGTGATGGCGGCGGTGATGGTGGTGATGGTGGTAATGGTGGTAATGGTGAAGAGACTCATGGTGTTGGTAGAAGCCAACGAGGTGGTGTTTTAACATGGGATTCAGAATATTATGCCACACAAGATACAGATCATGGAGGCCGGGCGGGGATTTCGCAACAGCGTAGGCATTTGGATCGGTTGGTCGAATTCAGTTCTAGCGATGATTATTCGAGTGAACATGATAACTACTCACATGGTCATCATAGTCTTGAAGGCCATTTACAGGGGTTGGGTTTGACATCTGGTCAATATTCTGGCACTGATTATTCTAGCACTGGTGAATATTCTACTAGCCGCACTAAATATCGAGGTTTTGGGTATTATCACTATGGAGCTGATATTGCACAACCCCTACCGTCATATTATTCTAATAGTGGATCCTCTGGCCAATCATCTCAGCCTACAGGATCTCACCCACAAACATATTATTATCCTTATGGAAACTATATGCCTGGTTTCTATACTTATCGTGGGGATGATGATAATGATGATTTTGTGCCTCGTAATTCAATGTGGAAATGACTATATTAGCAGGTACTTATGAATTATTTTGTGCAATTTACTATATTATGCATGTATTTTGATATTTTTCTACCGACGACGCTTGTATTTATGCTTTCACGTTATGTTTTGAGTGTTAGGTGATATATTTTGAATATGTGATGCATGAATTTTGATGTTTACATTTTTTTATGATTTGTCATGATTTTTTCATAATTTTTTTGCGTTCTATGTAGCGTTTTGCGCGTATCGTCCGAGTCCGATCCGAGTCGCCGAGACCGATCCGTCTTGGTGCCGGCCGAGTCGGCAGCCGAGACCGAGACTTTGAACTATGTCGATGGGAGCTCGGGCAAGATACATGCAGCGTGACGAGTCAACTCAGCTCCACTGAAAATTGGCCCACATATCAATGCACTAATCTCCTGTGAACCAGTCTCCTGTAGGTAGATCTGCAATGGGCCGTATACATCAGGCGATTTCAAGAAAAGTAAGGCCCTTATAACTGCCAAAAATGGTAGTAGCTCCAAGGTGGGCTCTGCTGTAAGATCTACAAGGGTCTTAATAGGCAACTCTACAACTTTCGTAGGCCGTAAAAAAATTTCTCCTTGCAGTTTTACTAGCTCAACAATTTTTGACCCTGACTCTGGCTTATCATAAACTTCTGGTTCTGGTTTTGGATCTTCAACAATCTCTACCGCCTTGCTTTCTAGCATCTTCACCATGCTAGTGAGTATCTCCTTGCATTCAGCGATCAGATTGCTGAATTGTGGCCCATCAAGGTGTGGAGCATACCAAGTATGAAGAAGCTCTTATAAGACAAGCTAATCTCGACAGTCAACATGACTTTCTTCCACCACAGATAAGCTTCTCCAGCCAGCTCCAATAGGGCACAATGACACTTCTACTCAGGTGTCAGAGAAATACTTGAAGAAATTCTCAAGATGATTTTCCCACTTTTCATACCTATCCTGATCATTAAAACTCTGAAAATACGGGAGAGCTGCATATATGTCCCTTTCAACCTTTTTCTCATCACCATCAATATATATATATTTGTCAAAAAAATAAAACTCAATTAATAAAATTTAGTGCATAAAGATTAGAGGTGACCCAAGAATCTCAGAGGTTCGAGCTTGACTCAAATTTGGCTAAAAATGTGTCTTGAAATATTGTTATTCTACAGCTGGGACAGTACTGACACCAAATATGGGCTCGCTGACTTGAGCTCGTACTGTTCTTGCAACCTGCACAGTCTCAGTCCAGAGCCCGTTTTTCGCCTATTCAGAGTTCGTAATTGATGTAATACAAGATCACAATCACCTTCAATCCGAAGAAAAGGGAAAAAATTAGGATTTTGGAAAAGAGATTAAAATTTAGAGATAGAACTAGATAGAGTTGGGTTTTGCACCCCTTGCGCGGACTTCACACCCCTTACACCCACGAGCTTCATATCCCAATACTCAAGATCACCCTCAAGAGAATTTAATTAAAAAGTTTTTCATTTAGTCATTGTCTGATAATAAAAGAAGCATGTGGCCTATTTATAGGCTTAACAAAAAGTTCAATTTTCGAATATAACCGATGTGGTACTAAAAGCAAAATAGAAAAAAAAAACAACTGAACTAAAAAATAACTAAAGACATAAAAATGACAAAAAATAACTAGTAGCTGGTGATATCCTCATTATTTTCCCGGGGTGGGAAAACTTGACCTAATCGAGTGAGGCTACCCTTACGAAGCATCTCAATTGGGCCAAGATGGTGGTCGTGACAACAACACTGAAACATCACATTGAGACCAAGGTAGTGGAGGTGAAACATGCTTTAGTGACAAACAGGTAGCCATTGACGGGAGCAAGATACACACAGCATGACAAATTAACTCTGCTCCACTGATATCTAACCTATATATCAAGGTACCATTCTCCTGTAAAACTGACTCCTAGGGAAAAATCTGCAAGGATCGCACACATCAGGCGATCTCAAAAGAATCAAGTCCTCATAACGGCCAAAGATAGTGCTAGCTCCCTAGTAGGCTCCGCTAGAAGATCTACAAGAATCTTAATAGGCAGCTCTATAACTTTCATGAGCCGTGGGAAAACCCCTTCTTCCAGTGACACCAACTTAGTAACAACTTTTGGCTCTGGCTTATCATCAACTTCTGGCTTTGGTCTGGATCTTTTACAGCTTTTACCGCCTTGCTTTCTAGCATTTTCACCATGTCAGTGAGGATTTCCTTACATTCAACAATCAGATCACTGAATTGTGGCCCTTCGAGGTGTGGGGCATATTGTCACGCCCTGCTTTCCAAAATACGTGGAAATGGAGTCGCGACAAGATTCGGCGAGTATATACGCGAGGAGAAACTCCACGTATACAGGCTAAGCCTAAAGTAACCTGAACATGGTATAAAAATCTAATATTATAAATCAATGTCACTGCAATACTACTTATAGATGTCCGCACATGATATCATAAGAAATAATAAAGAAATGATAACTAGATGCGATATAGAGAAAATTAGAAAAATAACCTGAATAAAAGAGAAGCACCAGAATCGAATAGAAAGAAACTCCGGTCTTTGCGAAGTTACGATCTCAACGAACACCTGATCAATAAGAGAAAGCATCCAATCTGGGCGTGCAAATTCAGGGTCGTCAGAAAGCGACTCAATGAGTGTATAAAATAAAGGGAAGGTGCACGTGCATATAACGTGTGAGCATACTATGAAAGAAATATACATGATAAGGTTGAAATAACATGCTAAAAATAAGTAAACAGTAAATAAGCCAGTCAGTGCTATAGTCAGGTGTACATTAGGTTATGAGTATAATCAGATGTCTATCATGTCATACATGTATCAGGTGTCTAAAATCAGTCACAGTATATTATAAACAGTTTATTATTAATATGTCAGCTAACACCTATTGCCACCTGTAATAGACGCATCCCATACTAAGCCTATCACACGTGTCAATCAAGGTTCTATGTTATTAAAACCGATCGGTCAGAGACATTGTTAGTGTTTTAAGTAGGTCCCGTACATACCCGGGGCCACGGTCCAGACTCCTGGCGCTGAACCAGGCCCTACCGCAAGGTAGTCAAGTAACATGTATAACGTCATGTAACATGTATAATATGTATATCAGGAATAAGAACAGAAACATGACTGGGTGTCAGTCACCCCACGAGAACCCTGCAGTGGAACCTTCTTTCGACTGCGCAACCTATATCCTAGGTTCACCTAAAATACAGATGTTTCCTCCATCAATTTTCCTAATCAGAGTATAAGTTGTTTACTATCATGTTATTAGTTATCAAAATTATTTAATGCACATGTACCTAGATCACTGGGATAACTCGATGATACAACGGTAACATTAACAATGTAATCAGGATACATGATGTAAGTGAACAGGATAAGCAGGACGATGTTGTTACCGTATAATAATATTTTCCAGTAGTTTAAGTAACATGGACATGATAGTTATCAGGTAGATGTCACAAATATCATCCCAGTAAGTTTTTAGTGGCATAGTCTGAATTAATGACATGTAGTGATTCTGTAGATTTATTACTAAGAACAATTGAACTTTATTACATGCAGGAATACATGAATATATTACAGGAAGTACATGGAAGTAATTTATGAAAAGTATAAAATTTCTAAATACTAGAAAACTAACTTAATCATTTAAATCACCTTTATAGCATAATTAAATAACTAAGTAAAATCATTTATCACAAAATCCTTGTTTAACTGAAGAGGAAAAATAACACTCACATGAAATGATGCGGTTTCGTGTCCGAATCGCCATCTGGTATTCACTGCACGAACCGGTACGAATCTCTGGATCATCCCATGAGTTGGTTTCAAATTGCCAGTGTATTGGCTTCGCAGTGAGCACGGATTTAGATCGGGTTCGGATCTTGCAAGTGGGAAGAAAAGAAGATGAGTTAAGATCTAAGTAGTTTTTAGGATCCCTGTTTTAAATATCGGCTGAGTCGGCCGAGATATCGTCCGATATCTCTTTTTTTACCTGTTCGATATGATATGGGAAAATCGTTTGCCATATGTTTACAGCAAAAAGGGCTGATATTTGAAATATCGGCCGATATATCACCCGATATGAAATAACTTATTTATTACACGACTGTGTGCAAATGTATATTATTTTTTACTATCTTTGCATGCATATTACATCATTTTTATTAAGTAGACGATATTTATGACATTAAACCAACTTTTAGTTATCAATATTTCATAATATATAGTGGCTGATATGAACGCCTGATATGCACCCGTATCCCCGACATCTCCTTCAATATCCGATATCCGATATGAAAAAACCCCATCTGATACGATCCCGATATCCGATATTTAGAACCTTGGTTAGGATTTGGTTCAGTTAGTTAGGATTAGGATAAAATTATTTGGTTTAAATAATGGTTTGAATATATATGCTAATGGGTTGGATTGATGGGTTAAGTGGGCTCAGGTTTTGAATTGGGTTGGGCTCAGGTGTATGTAAAGGGAAAAAGAAGAAAGAGGATTGAGCTTGGGTTTAGGTTTATATTTGGGCTTTAGCTAGAAGAAACAAATAATATGAAGAATAAGAAAATTGAGAGTGGGCTTGCGAGCTTAGTTTTGGGCTTTAAAAAAATAAAAAAAGAAGAAGAAAATGAATGAAAAATAAGGAAGCGGGCTTGACTCATGTGGGCTTGACTCATGTGAGCTTAGCGTAAAAAAGAAAAGAAATGAAAGAAAAAGGAGAATGAGTTGAGCTGATTGGGCTTGGAATGAAAATAATAATACTACCAATAGTGATTAACAATACCATAATAATAGTTAACAATAATAATAATTACAATAATAATACTAATAATAACAACAACAATAATAATTGTAGTTAAGAACAACTACCTATTAGTAATAAATTAAAATAATTAATGAGAATAGTGACTAATGACAAGTAGAAAAGGTAACCCACACCAATGATAATTAATCTCTTAACACAACTTTATGTAAACAAATATTAACAATTAGAATAACAATATATGATAATAACTTACATGTAAATTTATTTAACCTCCTAATATAAAATTACATAACTAAATATAAGCAATAAGAGCAAGTTATAAATAGTGATAATACTAATAATGATACTAAATCAAGTTAATTAACAATAATAAGATAATAGGTAGTATCAGGTAAATATTCAAAAATAATAATATAGTATTATTAAATAGGGGATATTGCACATACCGAGCACGAAGAAGCTCGTGTAAGATAAGCCATCATCAACTTTTGGCTCTGGTCAACAACCTCAACCACCTTGTGTTTTCTAGCATCTTTACCATGCCAGTGAGGATCTCCTTACATTCAGTGATTAGATCGCTAAATCGTGGCCCTTCGAGGTGAGGAACATACTGAATACGAAGAAGCTCTTGTAAGATAAGTCAATCTCCACAGTCGATATGACTGTCTTCCACCACCATTAAGCTTCTCCAACATGATTCATTTGGGCATTATAGCACTTCTGCGCAGATGTCATGGAGAAATACCTGAAGAAAATCCTCAAGATAGTTTCTCATTTTTCATACCCCATCCTGATCATTAGAACCCTGAAAATACGGGAGAGCTACAAACATGTCCATTTCAACCTCCTCATCACCATCAATATATATATATATGTATTTTTCACAAAAGTAAAACTCCATGAATAAAACTCAGTGCATAGAGATCAGAGGTTACCCAAGAATCTCAGTTGCTCGAATTGAACTTAAATCCGGCTAAAAATATGGTATGAAACGCTGATTTTCTGTTATAGGAACATCACCGGCACCAAACACGGGCTCGTGGAGGTCGGATCTGTTGCTCTAGTGCTACGAATTCTCTTCAGTGGCTCCGGAGCTTAGTCACGAACCTAACGCTTCAAACAGAGCTCGAAACAGACTCCGAACGGGCGAGAAACAGTTTCTGGATTGAGATTGTGCAGGCGCAGGAGCAGTCAGTAAGTCGTTGACGTCAGCGGTTGTCAGTAGGCTCTGGTTCGGCTCCGGGTCGGAGCTGCTGCTCTCGGGTTGGCTCGACCAGAGCCGGCGACTCGTTCTTGGCTCGAAGCGAGCCGATGACGTCAACAGTGGAGCTGATGACGTCGGCGGCTCATGAAAGGGGACAATTTTTTATGTTTTCTGTTTCTTTTTCCCGTTTCTTTTTTCCCCTTTTTTCTTCTCTTTTTTTTTTGAAAATAGATCTAGGGATCTAGATTTAGGGTTTGAGAAAAGTTAGGGTTTTAAAAGAGGGCGGAAGGAAAATTTGAAGGGGATTTGAGCCTAAGCTCTGATACCAAATTGATGTAGGACAGGATCACAATCACCTTCAATCTAAAAAAAAGAGAAAAAACTAGAGTTTTGAAAAAAAGAGGGATTAGGGTTTCGAGATAGAATCAGAGATTTGGGCTTTACATCTCTTGCGCGAGTTTCACACCCCTTACATCACGGGTTTCACACCCCAATACTTGAGAGCACCCTCAAGAGAATTTAACTGGAAAGTTTTTCATTTAATCGTTGTCCAATAATAAAAGAAGCATGGGGCCTATTTATAGGCTTTACAAAAAGTCTAGTTCTCGGATATAATCGATGTGGTACTAAAAGCAAAATAGAAGAAAACAACTAAACTGAAAAATAAACTAAAGACATAAAAAATAACTAGCAATTGGTGATGTCCTCATCAAAAAGTAATAGCTATCATAGGCAACCTGAAGGGAATTATAGATTCATGGGGCCATTTAATCTTCTATCATTTGCGTGCACTTGCAGCCTTGCTTTTCTTGCATATATTTCTATGTTTATGAAAATATTGAGATTCAAAGAAGTTGAATAACAGCGTTTCCCCAAAAGTTAAAAGGAGCCACCGGGCAACTGGCTGAAAATATTTAAGATGATCAGGAGAAAATACGACTGGGAAGGACATGAAAGCACGATGGTTACTCAGTGGGAATCATTCTCTGTGGAGGCTATAAGCAAATTCTTGTCATTTGCCCCTTATTTATCATAATAAACATTAACGGTGGGTGCTTACATAGATCAGTTCTATGACTTCACCAAGTGCTGAGTTTCCGCTGCCTGTGCGCTTTTTGGTATCCTGTTATGTTTCTAGTTTAAACATCACTCTAAATTGCATTCTGAGCAGAGGAATGAACAAGGTTCCACGAGCATCAGGCATGCTTACTGACTCTTTCAGTCCTGATACGACGGATAGATTTTTTAATTCTTTCACCTCCACTACTAGAGGAAATCAGAACTCAGAAGATCATGCATCATCATGAATAAAGGAAGATAATCATGAACTCATCAAGGCAAGTGGATGCACTAAGCTTGCCAATGTTGTATCTGTGGTGGGTCTGTAGCTATTTCTTTTCATATCCATATTTGTCTGATGGTAGTATAACCTGTTTTTATACAAAAACTACTCGCGAAATTCCTGCAACACTTGGTGACTTGTTCACTGCCCATCAGGAGAATTGGCAGGATTTTACTATAATATTTTAAAATTTTATGGACCTTGGATTATTTTGAACATCATACATGGGAATTTATTTTAGGTACTAAGGCCACTACTCTTGTGGAACTTTTAAAATATTTAATGAAGCTGAACAAGCTCGCAGATGTCCATGAATATCGGCCAAAAGCTATATTTTACACCATGTTAACTGATTTATTCTTAAGGTTGAAACCAGTAAAACGTGACAATTTATTCTTGCATGGCTAGAAAGTTACATAAAGATTTGAAATATCCTGCTTCCTTCCATACACAGTCAAAAGCGTGCTAGGAATTTTAATGAGATTGTTAGTGCTATTCAACTGCTTTCCTCTGTATCTAAGTATGAAAGCAAACAATGAATCAGCAGTCAACATTTTATATCTCTTGCTTTGCCTACTTGTTTTTCTTTATGAATGATGCTTATGTTGGATAATTTTCCTAAGTAAGCCAATCAGAATATGGGACTCTGCTTTTACTCATTACAGTTCTTAGAAACTAATCACCTTTTTTAAATTTTTAATCTGTTGAGAATAGGCCGTAGCTAGGTGCAAGTAGGATTTGAAAGCTAGACCTCTTGCCCACTAGAAAGAGGCTTTTACCATTGTGCTACAGTGGCACTTGGGAAAATAATCACATATTCTTCCACCTTTTTCAATGATCATCATTGCTAGCGATGGATGCTCTTTAAAGAAAATGTCTATATGCATTGTTGTCTTTCTTGGTTTGATTTCTCTGATCCATGCCTAACAAGAATTCCCATCTTGCAAAGACCTTCACTCTTTGTAGATCTAGCCCGTGCATAACTGTTTTTTGGGCCCTGCAAGTATGGATATACAGTATTATTATTATTTTTTAGTGTTGGCTTGAGTGCATAATCACAATTTAAGATTCACTTTGTGCAACTAATTTTGCAGCCTCCACGATCAAAGCATTGCCATGACTGTGACAAATGTGTCCTTCAGTTTGATCATCATTGTGTCTGGTTAGGAACATGCATTGGCAAAGGAAATCATTGTCGCTTTTGGTGAGTTAGTATGAATTTTGGAGTAATCTAGTATCTTATGTTATGTTATGCTGGCTGTAATTACGATAACTATAGAGTTTTCTGCACTAGAGATTTGTTTTAATTGACACTTACATCCCAGATTCCCTATCCCCTAACCCCTCCCCCCCCACCCCACCCCCCAATCATCTAGTCCGACCCCAATTCCCAACAACTCACCCTCACCACCCTCCTGAAAAAAAGAATAGGAAAGTTTGCGTACACACAAAAAGAAAAAAGAAGGTTCATGTACATCATGCTGATTGGACTATATAAAGGGTTTTTTATTCACCATTAAGGTAATTCTAGAACGAGCACCTTCTTTGCTTGGCTATATTATACTTTTGTTGATAGATCACCCTGTTATTTGTAGAAAGTTCATTTTTATTTTAGTTGTACAATTTTCTCAAATTTGTGGAAGAAAGTTTGTATTAGTTAGTTAATTGCATGAAATATCGTAGGCTCTCATGCTCTCAGAAAAGCTAATGTTTGGCTCATCTCCATTAGGCCTTGCTGATTTAAAAATGTCATAAAGAGTGTATTTGTTGAATAGCACCAAAATAAAAATCACTTAATATACCAGCCAAAGTAGGTAGATTTCCGTGTCTAACTAGTCTATTGAGCATGACGTACATATGAGAAATAGTCAATTGTGAGACGTTAAAAAGATTAGGGTTTGTCTCCATTGACTAAACCTTTCCCAATAAAGTAGTGTTGAGTGTTTTAGAGAACATTAAATATGGGGGCTATATAATATGAAAAGTTTCAGGGGTCCAGGGGCCAATTGTCTCCTTGACCCTTCCTTCACTCTGCCAGTTCTCAAGATTTCATAACCTAGGTACCTAGAGTCACAAACCAACGAAGCAGGTGTCTGCCAAAAATTTAAGCAAAATCAATATTTTTGACAATAGGTAGCTGGAAATTCTTTTCTTAGGCACTTGGTAAATTCTCTAGGCCATGATTGGGATTATGTTGAGTTTTGGATTTCAGCATATTAATGTCTTTCTAACTAGTAAGTTCCATAGTTCCTGGAAGTTGGAATAGATTAAATTAAAGGCCTTGCAGAAAACATAAATAATCAGCAATAGTACCAATGTTTAAATTTCTTCTAATTCTTTATTTCATCAAATACTTTATGTGATTTCTTTTTCAGCTTTTTATATTTCTTAAATAATATATTATGATCAACTGGATTTTTATGTTCAGTGGTAAAGTGAAATTTGCTATTGTAAAGAGCAGGACATAGTAACACGAAACATTTTATGATATATAGGAGAAAACTACTTCCTTCAATCAAGAGATGTGTTCTTTCTTCTGAGCATCTACTCTTGTAGATTTCTGCCAACTTGTCAAATGCATGAAAAGCTGCTATGACAATGGACCTTCTAAAGTTGATAGACGTGACTAATAGGCTTAGAACCCATATGAGACACAGAAGAGGAAACTCTGTTTGGAGTCTCGAAAATATATTTAACCATTCAACATTGTCTCTATTTCCATGTGGCATTAAACTCGTCTTGTACCACCCACTTGTCTACTCAACTGCATTCGAGAAATCTAATACCAGCAAAAGGGATTAATCTCATCTTGTACCACCCTCTTGTCTTCTCAACTGCATTCGAGAAATCTAATTCAAGCAAAATCATTCTTCACATGTACATAGCTCGACTGTGACCCTCTCTAATTGAGATGACCACATAAACATCATGGTTTGGAGTATCACCGAATACTGATATGTACAGTCGATACCAATATTTGTTATTATTTTCATGAATTATTCAGATATTATAAGCCAATATGACCGACACAATGCAGATATTGCCGATAGACGGAGATGAAACAGCCGATATTGCCTTTTTTGATACCAAAAACCTATGACCGATACCGAGATTTCAAACCTTGAAAAAAAAAAAAAGGAATTATGTCAAGGGAGATGTTTTTTATGTAGATATAAATTGCATAAGCTTTAGTACCCTTTGGCCTCCATGTGACGAGTTTTAAATTCAGCTCACTTGAAGATGGCATGAAATTCGATCTTACAAACATCAATGGCCTCCGCCTACCCAATGTGGAGCTGGTGGAAAGCAAAAAATTGATTAATCTTTGAAGGTAAAACAATCAGGATCAACAGTCTATGTAATATCACGGTCCCGCAGATTATCGAACAACTTCAGCTGCACCTCCCGCGGGTACATCAGCCCATCAGTTTCCGGTTTGGGTTCAAGACTGGCAACACAGAGGTCCTTGCATTTGGATTAGTGACTCTGGCCTTATTAATAGAAAAGAAAAAAATGTATTCAATCATTTCATAATACTGATGCTTGGCAGTTATACTCAAATATACCTTACAATTCATTCAACCACAAAAGTGGATCTAGGGGTTTTTCTTCTTGTAAAAGATCTTTCAGTTTCTTTTCATATCTTCTATGAAGCATTTAGATAAATTAGTGTTGGACCAACAGTTGAGTAGGAACAAAACACACAACAGTCAACCAAGAAATATTGAGGACAAAGAATGGAAAGATACAAATCAAGAAATGAGGAGGTGGCAGATCGCTGAAGCCAACACTTTATATTTCAAATTTTCAACACCTACCACATTAGTGAAACATATAAGAGTACTTGGTTAAGACCTGAGGAGAACTTCAGTTGAGATTCTTCATGTATGAAATATGTGAAAGATATTTAGGCAAAAGAATAAATGTGTTCATCCTTCCATATACCAACCAGATCTGCAAATGCACTTGGGGAGCATATACTGAACTGGAAAGTGGAAACTATGAAAAAACAAAGACTACAATGAAAAATGGAAAAAGTGGAAGGCTTTTTCCTTTTCCTTTTCCTTTTCCTTTTTTTTTTGGGTTTTTTTTGGGGGTGGGGTGGGGTGGGGTGGGGGGGGATCCATTCAAGGCATAGAAATCACATCTTATTGTAGTACACCAATGAGTTTTCTCGAGTGAAAAGGAAGCCTAACATGCAAGAATAAAGAAAACAAAAGATCATTCCAGTGCAAGAATTTACGTAAAATATTTAATGATTAGTTTGAGCAGAATATTCTTTTGATGTTGCTATTAAGAATAGAACTTAGATCTTTGTATACGATTGCTTTCTTTGATCACTCTTAGCAATATGGGATTGACGCCAAGGATAATAGCCTCGCTCCTAAAGGTTGCACAAACTGGGTATGGTGAGAACACTGAAAATAAATCCTAAACAAGGAAGAAAGAGCGCTTGACATGCCATGGACTCACGGGGCATGCTTAGGTTAGAACAGAAGCATACACATTGGTTATGTGATGGCTTGGTGTCTCATTTTCACCGTGGTTCTTTTCAATTTCATTGTTTGCGATGAATTAGGAAATGTGCATACTAGAAAAGAGAACCAGTTAACAGAAATATAACAATTGAGTCACTTCAACACATTTTTATTATTTTTTCCCTACTGTTATCATTTACTATTTTCTTGAAAGGTTCACCATCATAAAATTATTATTATTATTGGTTGCATTGTCCGAGGTTCGGAATTTGGAAAGATAATGCAACACTTTCCGAAGGGTTGAGTAGTTGAAGTACTTACATTGCAAAATACAAGACAATATTAATTTAATTGTCGACATTGTTGACATGATCTAACATGCTTAAGGCAACTAAAAAGTATATAAAGAAAATTGAAAAAACGGTTTGGTTTGATAGTACTTACACAGTGGATTAAGTGACTAGAAACCAAGGTCTTTGTTTTGGGTTCTTTCTTTGTTGAGTATTAATATCATGAGTTATGGTGTTTTCGACGTATTTTAAATAAGTTGTTGAATTGTTACTATCGATGGCCTAATTTTTAAAAATATTTGTTTAATAGTATAAACATAGTAAAAACAATTGGCAATATTTTGACATGTTTTGTTATCAGATTAGATTATGTCACAACAAAATCTTTGTAAAGAAACAATTCATGAGGTAATAATTTCAAAATAGGTATGCTATTTTTGTTAGAGAAAAATATTTATGGTATTTAAATTAATAGTCTAGCTTAACATAAATTGCAAATGCTAAGAGAAATAATTTTAAATTTGCTTCTTATTAATTATTAAACATATACACAATGTGTTCAAATAATATCAACGAAGTTGAGGCCTGTAATAAATTTGATCCAAATTAATAATCCTATTAGAACCCAAGTAATTTCTTACCCTTATAAAAAATCTTTTATTGAGATAAAGGGGTTATTCCAATATGATATTATATTATTTTGATATAATAAAATACTACTTAAAATACCGTCAGCTAGACAAGGCGCCAGATCCGATACCTAGCACCTAATTGTGGCCATCTAAGCGACTTTCTATTTTTCTAATAAAATAAAAAGAATCACTAATTACTGGCCTCTTTGGTCTTCAGTTTCTTCTGGCGCCTTCCTCAGCTCTAACGAGCTTTCCTGTTGGCTGCCGCTGTCACGAGGACCCCTTATTCGCTCCCCCTGCTGCTGAGCTTGTGAAGGAAGAGGAGAAGCTTGCTGGAGCTTGGGGAAGACGATAACAATGAAAGGGGCCAAATGACATGTTTTATTTTCTTAGAGTGCCTAACTGGCACTCAATCTCCCAAGTCGCTAGGGTGCCGCCTCATGCACTTTGTAAAACATTGATAATAAATTGGTTTTTTTAAGGTAAAAAGATTTAACCAACCCCATAACTATATTACTAATTCTCTTTTGATTGATTGGATTTTAACTGGGATCTAAAACAAGAATGATTTTTTCAACTTTTGACTGCTAAGGTTGTCGGCTTTGAAAATTTTGAATGTCAACTGATAGTTCTTTCTACAAGTACATACAAACACTTCAGTTTAACTACTATCCTTATGTTTATTGATCTTTTTCCCAACAAAACACCATGGGATTAACTTTTGGTACTATCCTTATGTTTATTGATCTTTTTCCCAACAAAACACCATGAGATTAACTTTTGGTACTATAAACCCAAGATCTCTTGTACTAGTAAGTTAGTATGGTCCCTCATGTATCATTTTATATTAGCTACTATTGGTAGTTTCCTGCTACTATTAGATTTTACCAGCTGGAACGAAATATATCAAGGTTTGAAAGCTTGGTATCAGTAGCAGCATCGGCCATAGGCTTTTGGCTTCAAAATGGTAAATATTAAGAATATCAGCTGTTTAATTTCGGTTGATAGGCAATATCAGTATTGTCTTGGCATATCGGGCAATATCGGTATGAGGTGATATTTCAAATCTTGAAAAGTATTTTGGTTGATAGTAGTGCTTTTCTTTGAGACGGATTTTCTAGGGTGTTGTTGGATCGGCATAGTCCAAATCTGATCCAATGCATTGGACACATATTATTATCAGCCAATTTCTTAAACTACATTTTTGTATGTTATTGGAGAAGCCAATTTTTTACTTGATGTATATAAATAAAATATGTTAATACCGCATGTCATTTTATCTGACAATTTAAACTTTGAAGGAATACTCCAAATCCTACGATTGGCTCATCAAAGTAGCTGGAGTTTCCAGTTGTTAATACTTCTGAAAGTAAACTAGTTTTTACTTTTTAATATCAGTTGTTTATAGTTTCCACCAACTGAATTATTCAGCTTGGACAATGATGGTTTCTTAGTTATTTGATCTGTGGTGAGATAAGCTGTTGCCTTTTCTGAAGCCTTGGTGATAATTCAAGTTTTTATGGAACTGGTCTACTTATTTAACATGAATGGTTTTGTTGCATCTTATATTGACTCCGAATATTGTGCATGAAAAAATTTCGGGAGATGAACTGAGGCCTCAAAAGAATAAATGTATATGGTAATCAAGATACTTGGACATGGAATTCTCCACAAACTGCGTTAATAATTGAATTTTTGGCATGACTTCGGAAATTTTCAACTCTTTATGGTTCTTCATGCAGTTTATTATCATTTAAATCGAAACAAATTGTTTAGTAAATTGTTCATCAACGAGGTTTCTGATGAATTAGAAACTTACGGACTATTAAAATTCTTGTACAATCTGCGTGATCTAGATCTAATAATGCAGGATGGCGTGACCAGTCTATGCGCGTCTGTTAGTCCTGTAACATTTGCTGGCCGTCCTTAATTACCATTATATCCTGATTGCTGAATTTGTTGAACACACTTGGCAAGAATGCTTATTACTTGAAGGACCCAAGTCCATTACTCCACTCTAACTATGCATCTTATATTACATTTCAGTTTGATTCTTCACATATCCTGCCATATCTGTTGTATCTGTTTTATCTTTAACATGGAGTTCCTTTAACTACAGTTATTGCACCTTTTGTTTGATTTATCCGGTATAATTTGTATTATAGGTGGTACATTCTTGAAGAAACAATCCTGTGCATCTGGACTGGCATATTATACATCACCTTCTTGAAGTCAAAAGAAGTAAAAGAATGGTATGGTACTTCCATGAAAAGTTTATTCCCGTGTGTCCAAACTGCATAATATCAAAATCAGGTTATGTATTCATTTATTTTTTCAGTTTATTATTATGTGATGAATTCTGATTCAGTATCTATGTGGATTATTGTATGCAGGTGGACAATTTTCTTTATCGTAGTTTTACTGACTGCTTTGGTATTTTGCTTCATCTTTCTTCTGTTGCTGCTTCTGTTTCATAGGTAACACATATATCTCCTGCCTCAACTTCTAATGCTTTTTGCTTTGTGAGATGCTGTTGATACTTTGATTGTTGAGTGATTGATGAAATGATATAGAGAAAAGAACAGAAATAAGTATATGGTGTCAGTGGAATTCATGATAACATATAATAGGGTCATCATATGATCTGATGATGTTAGACGTGAATCAAGTGTCTAATTGTTATACTTATGTAATTAAGGCATGTATGATGGAGAATAACTAACATCCAAACAATTGGAGGGGAGAGACAGTCATCCCCAGATATCAGCGTAGACTTGGATTGAAGGATTGGCCTAGAGTCATTGTGTCTTTGCATTCATTGTGTATGAGCTTAATGAGCATATTCAGGATGAGGTCCCACTAATACTTTTGTAGTAGGTGATGATACTAGGAGATGGATAATTTCTGAAGTAGAAAACTGGAGAGAGGGCTTTGAAATCTAAAGTAATTTTCATTAGTAGGATCAAAATGGTACTTATGGAAGGTAACTTTAGGTAAGTTTAGCAAAATTATGAGGCAAATGAGAATATAGTTCATGTTGATGGCCAAAAAGTGTTGTAACAAATCGGCGCTTTAATACCAATTGTTAGTCCCAAAATCGATGTATGCGGAACTTGGCAATATGATCAGTACTTACAAAAGAAAACTATTGTAAAGTAAACTAGCAATATCTAGACAAAAGAGTAATAAAGAAAGAACACGAGGATTTGACGTGGTTCAGCCCAAACTAGGCCTACGTCAACGGGGAGAGAACTTAAGAGAGCTTTATTAATAACTTGATACAAAGAGATCTAACCTTTATCTTGATGCAACAAGAGTATTCACATTCCTCCTTAATCTAGATTTAGATTACAAGAGTTTTACCTTATCTCTATGCACCTTCACCTTGCTCCTCTCTTTCTTTGCATCCTTCTGATCTCTTTGGTGTTTTTCACCTTTTTCTTCTTGAGATCAGTATTTTCTGTGTACTATAATGCTTGGTTACAACTTTTATTTATAAGATTTTATAATACCAACTTCTATTTGGACTATGAGATGATCTTGGCCTTTGGATGCTTGAAGAATCTTGATCAATTCTATTAGGAGTTGATCTCTTTGATTTAGAAGAACTCTATACCCTTTAATCTTTAGAAACAAACCCTTCATTGAATAGAAACTGAGTCCTATTCGTACTCTACAGGAAAAGAAAATCGGCGCCTAAAAGGAAATTGATTATGCTTCAGAAAATGCCCTATATAGTTGACTAGTATTTTGACCTAGTCGACTATTCCCTTCTATTAGTCAACTAATAAGTTTATATAGTTGACTACTGTAAACTGCTTTTTTTCTGTATCCTGCTCCTGTATCAGCCCTAGTCGACTACTAGTCGACTAGGCTTATGTGTTAGTGACTAATAGACCTTATAGTCGACTAATCAGCACCTGCATGGTTTGCTTCTTCTTGCTTCAAGCCATCATCTTCTCCAACTCAATTTGATCTTCTTGGACCGTCACCGCCTCTTGAAAAACTAGGCAAAATCCTAACAATCTCCATCTTGACTTGCTTTTCAAGCATTTAGTAAAACTACTTGAGATTTGAATTAACACCTTGGTTCTTTTCTTGGTTGTAACCGTGCCATAAAGCTTTAACTCTTGCCTTCTCTCCTCGGGGCCTATGGCTGATTTACCGCCATGGCTTGGGCCATCTCGGGCGGTGCCCAGATGCACCATTTCTTCTTCCCGCAACACTTTGACCCGGTTCACGTCCCGTTGGAGTCTTCTTTTGAAGCTCCGTCTCGCGATGAACTCTCTTCTATGCTTATCCTTGAAACTCCACCTCGAACTGAATTTCCTTCCTTCAGCTTGTATAACCCTCCACACTTCTCTTTTTCAGGATTACCCTGTCTCCTTGGCAAACTGTGACGATACTTTGTTGCACTTGGATCCGACATCTTTCTTCGTCGAGCATCCTTATGGAATTAGATTGTATCGTGCCTCCGGGACATACTGGACCGCCTCCAGAGCACGCACCGTCCTATCTCTTTCTGTATTCTTGATTATCCCAGTGTCAATGACCTCGCAAGCCGAGCCATCCACTATCTTGATAATCTTTTCCTCCTTTGCAACCAAAGAGTTGTACAACTCTTTTTGAGAACATACATGAACCATCTACCTGAATTAAATATCTAGTTTTTACCTTGAGAAGTATTATTTTCGTAGGAAGCCATTAATACTTCGGCGTCCTATACATCGGTCAATGCTACGTCTGCCTCTGCAGCTTGCCCCTTCTTCTTCAATCACTATTGCCGATGCTTGCAGTCATTCTTCTAATGACCTTCCCTGCGACAAAAGTGACGAGCCTTTGGTGAGCCCGGACCTTTCTTACTCTCTCTTTTTTCTTTCCTTTCCGTAACCACCAAGCCCGATCATGTTTGCTGCTCTTGATTTGGCTTTTTCCTAATCTCATTAGATAAGAGAGTTAACGTAACCTCCTCCAAGATGAGTTTTCTTGCCGTAGAGTATGGTGGTGACGATGTGATTGAAATACACCTAGAGGGGGGGTGAATAGGTGAAAGTGCTAATCTAGTGAACTTAATGCAAACTAAGTGTGCTAAATGCGGAAGCTAAAACAATCTTACAAGAACACTTAGTACAATCCAACAAGTGTTGCCGAATTCCCCTTGCGAGGCTCTGGACAAGCACCTCTTGATTCCCCTTGAATGGGTTGAGGTTGCTATATGAAGCTCTTGTTGGATGAGTATAAGTGTTGCACACACACAAGCAATCCAAGCATATACAATATATAACAATATGAATAATATGCAAGGTGCAAATGCAAGCAAGTATGAATATGCTCAATCCCACGCAAAAATATATGATGCAATGAAAGAATGATGCTTGCACAAATATAAGAGAGTAGAGTTGAGAGTGATTGGATCAATCGCAAACACACAAATTTGTTTCGAGGTTCGAGCCCCTAGCTCTACTTCCCCGCCTACACCACCGTGTAGGATTTCTAATCCACTATAGGAGCCCCTAACTCCTCTCTCAACTTACAATGCCACCGAGGCAATACAACACACAATCCACCTCTACCGAAGAGGGATACGGCCCGTAGCCAACCACAACAAATGCCTCTCCTTAAGAGGCTCACAAACCAATCACCCGATCACCTCTACCGAAGAGGGATTCACAAATAAAAGGGTGGTTACAACTCAAGAGGTTTACAACAACAACCTCAAACACTTCTCTTTTCTTTCTCTTTTCTTTTCTCTTTTTCTATTCCACAAAAACAAAGATCCTAATAGTTTAGGATAGAAGATAGCTCAAGTGTGGAAACTAGGTGTTTTTGGAAAACAAGCAACAAAGAAAAACACTTGGGAAATTTCTTGTAAAAGATAGAGAATGAATGCCAATACAAAAATCCCAAATTCCAATTTCTTTGATTTTTCCAAAAGCCCAAAACAATAAAGATTAGAAGTATAAAGCCCAAAAACTCCTTTTAAAACTCTTTTAAAACACTTCAGAAACTGCAATTTTTCTCTTGTGAAAACCTTGGCCAAAATCCCAAAGGAATGGGGTTTATATAGGCCAAAACAGAAAACTAGCCGTTAGGCTGATGTGGCAATTTAGACAGCCACCGGTTGACCGGCCCGGTCGACCGCCAACGGTCGAAAATATGACCGTTGGGGCTTCGGTCGACTGCCAGTCGACCGACCAACAAGGAGGAAACACAGTTTCCTTCTATCGGTCGACCGACCCAGTCGACCGAAAAGATACAGAGAGCAGACTCTCTATATCGGTCGACTGGGTCCGTGACCCGGTCGACCGACGGATATGCACAGCCTGTGCATATCCGGACACAGCAGCCGGTCGACTGTCCCGGTCGACCGGTCTGCCTGAAATACAGTTTTTCTGGGCAGATTTTTGAGATAGAAAATTTGTAAAAAATCTTTTAACACTTCTGAAAAATCCACAAAAATATGTTTTATCATTTTACTTGAAAACTAAACTTGTGATAAAAATTTCAAGACATATATCAATCATATCAATTCATTTTTGTGTCTTGCCAATTTTATCATAAATAAAACTTGTATTTTTATCAAACTAGATTTTTCCAAAACATGAATAGGAATGTCAAAATAAGTTTGTCTATAAGTTAAGCATGTATGTATAACTAGAAAACATCTACTATACATATAAATCATGAAAACTTGTTTTGATCCAACTATTCATAAAATCACACATCAAAACATAAAACGTGTGTGTTTGTGCACTTGAGCATATCAACTAAACTAAGCTTTACAAATGGATCTAAAACTCACTAAACTAAACTAGGATACCTAAGTCTTCTCTTGAGGAACTCCATCTTCAAGTAGACTTGCTCCCAAAACGCGATCCACCGAGTGCAAAGGGTATGATCTTTAAGCTTTGGCACCGGAATCACCATGATAAGCTTCCAAACACCTTGTTGAAGCTATCTCCCAAACTAATATCTTGCTAATGATCTGAAACTTAGAAACACAAGAATATTAGTAAACATAACTACATGAGTGTTGATCATCATCAAAACTAGAGTGGAAGGCTATTGGGCCAACAATCTCCCCCTTTTTGATGATGACAAAACTCATGGAGTTATATATGCATGGATTAAAGTTAAGCTTCAAAGAAGCTCCCCCTTAACTCATGCATAAACAAAATAAACAATATTAAACAATATAAACATGTTATAGCTCTAGATACCAAAGAAGTAAGATAAACTCTAAGCTCTAGATACCAATAACATAAACAATACTTTCTTATTTAAAAACAAATACATGCATATTAAATGCATATTAAAAACCAAATTCTTTTCCAATACTTTTCCAATACAAAATACCAAAACTTTTCCAATACAAAATACCAAATTCTTCTCCCCCTTTTTGTCAATCATCAACAAAGGGGTAAATACATAAAACAAATTTTTCTCCCCCTTTTTGTTCTAAACTAAGAATCAATAAAGGGTTAAACATTAAAACATTGATATCAATTAAAAATGTGTCAATGAAGTGCATCTAGATACCAATAGAAATTCAACATGGATCAATAAATGGTATATGAGATAAACATTCATGAAGAGGAAGACGTTAAGTTAGCTTCCCTACACATATGCATTACATGAAAGAGGGATGACAAGCCCCAATTCACATAACACATATTATGTAATGCATAAGAGGAGATGTGAAGCTCCCCCTACACACGTGTACCACATAAAGAAGAGTTGTCAAGCTCTTCAATACAAGATACACTCAACATGAAATTTATACACATATAGGCAATGTAAATCAAAACTACATATAATTTTCTTAAACAAAAATTTTGAGATACCAATTTAAAAACACTCAATATAAACATCTTGATATTATAAAGAGAAATATGTTCTTTTAAACACATGACACCAATTTGAACCTATATTTTAACATAAAGTAAGGGAGTGTGAATCAAGGACCAATTTAACCGACAAAAATCAAATTTTCTCCCCCTTTATGAAATACCAATTGAAACGATGCATAGACTTGAAATAAGATACCAATTGAAAAATAAATCAATTGAGATAAAGTTAAAACTCAAGTTCTAGCATAAACACGATTTGTGAAATCTTATATTTTAAGCACAAATCAAAAACATGTATATGTGTATGAATTAGAATGAGTACCAATCACCAATAGATGATACCAATGGAAAATCATACATACACAATCAACAAATATGAGTATACATAAAGAATCAAATTGATACCAATTGAAAGAGTTCAATGATACCAATTGAAGTAACAATAATAATCATGGTATAACTCATATCACAATAAAAAAAATTCGAACTAGTTAAAATAGAAAGTTTTGTAAACTAGTGCGAAATTCTTCAAGCAAGGAATAAATATAAGTCATTTTTCATAAAAGTGAAATCCACATGATAATCAACACTCTATTCAATTAAGTATAAGAAGGTCTCATGAAAACAAAGCATGACCAATTAATAAGTGTGAGTGTACAACTAACATGTGAAAATCAATTATGAAAAATATTTCATTAAGCTCTTTTAATTCCTTTAAACAATAATACTTATCTAAAACAAAAGATCATAGAACTACTTAATCTTCAAGGCATATGTATGGCTAGTATAAACTAAGGTATACATACATATCCAAAATACAAACGAGTCCACAAGGTATATGCATGAAGGCACGTGGCTCAAAAAGGAATGTATATGTATAGGATTAGTTTGAACTAGATGGACATATACATGAAGTAAAACTTAAATATGAAAACACGAAAAAACCAATTTTCATAAACTAATTTCATTTCAAGGTATATGTATAAATTGTCAACACAATAAGTATACATACATATCCTAAACACAATTGAGTCCATATATAAGGATTTGCATGAAGGGCAAAAGACTCAAGGATTATACATGTATATCTTAATGTTTTGGCAAAATAAACATATACACGAAATTAAAACTTATATAAATAAAAAAAATATGAATACAAGTTTAAAATATATGAATCATCAAAACTAGACTATACTCATACAACTAATGGGAACAAATAAGCATTCAACCCAATCATATATAGATTTATTTGTGTCCCACTATATGTATAGGTATATAACTAGTCTTAATGAAGACTAATACTTAAACAAGTCATCAAATCATTAAGCACAAGACAAACACGAATATCATTTTGTTAAAACAAAACACATAAATTCATCAAAATTCTTTTATTTTGTGAACCAACTTCTAGGTATATGTATGATCCATCCAAATCTAACAATATGCATACATATCCCAACCATAAACGAGTCTATTAAAAATATTTGTATTGAAGGCAAAAGACTCATGGGTATACATGTATATTTATTAGGTTTGAATTTAAAATACATATACATGAAGTAGAATCATAAAAATAGGTATGACAAGTATAAATAAAGGAATCATCAAAACTAGCCTATACTTGTGCACATAGTGGGTACAAATGAGCATGAAGGGCAAAACATATATAAGTCAATTTGTTCTCACTAAGTGTACATGTATACATGCAAGTTTTGATAAAATCTACATTTAAACATGTATATACCACATGAAGCACAAAACACATATAAAACAACATGATACAACTAAAACATGAAACAAACGTTCATATGATCAATATGTATATGCATATGCATTAGATCTAGGATATACATATTAGATCAAAAGTGAGATCACACAAATATAAATCTACATTGAGCATGGGTGTCTCTAAACAACTAAGCATGTATATCACTAATCTAATGAACATGATATAACATAGTGAACATTAAACAATGACATGCTATAAAACAAATGATATGAACATGTAAACAATAATAAGGAGTTAGGAATTGTTACCAAAGCCTTAGAAGGCAACTTTCCTTGTCTCCAAAACATGGTGGTCCTTTCCACCAAATCTTCTCCCTTGAAAGTGATGCATCCAAAAAGTATTCTTTAAGCATGGAACACATCCACTCCAAGGTGCCAACACTCTCACGTCATGTGAGAGCCCTCACCTACATCAAAAATTGGAGGGGTGGTCTTTGGTACCCATTGTCTTTTGGGTCCATGGGGGTTAGTCCCTTCTCTAACCCAAACATATTTCTTTGCTAAATTTGGAGTATTTAATCTATCATAGCAAAATTTAGCAAGATGGCCTTTTCGACCACAATGTGTACAAGTGTACACATGAGCATACATAGTGTTAGGATGGTGTCCGTGAGGAGCATGTGTATGCCGTGGAGGGTGTGCATGCATGAAGGATGGAACTTGTTTCTTTCGAAGCAAAGTTTCCAACCGTGTATGATTCATAGCACATTGGCTCATAGTGGAGCCCAAACAATCTACTCTCTTCTTAAGCATGGATATATCATTGTTGATTGAAGAAGAGGTGTGGCATGCAATAGGTGAAGTGTGTGATACTACCCTAGCATGGCAAACATGAGAAGACATATCATTTTTCAAAGAATTATTTTTACTTAAACAAATTTCTAATTCTTTTGAAATGAAATCAATTTCTCTTTTTAAAGTCTCATTTTCTTTTAAAACAAATTCTACCTTTGAAGATAAAGTATCATTATTTTTCAAGGCATTTTCACAATTATTTTTAGACTTTAAAAAATCATTTTCTTTAAGTGCAAGACTTAGTTGAGATCTAAGTGAGTCACATTCACTAGAAACCTCATCCTTCTCTTGTAAAACATTATCAAGTCTAGAATGCAAACACTTGTTTTCATTTTCAATTCCTAGACTTTTCTTTTTCAAAATCTTATACTTTTCAATTAATTTTTCACACACAATAGAAAGTTCTTCATTTAAGGCATGGGAATCAATATTATCATCACATGAAGAACTAGCACTATCATCACAATCTAAGTGGGGTTCCGAATGTACCTCAAGGGAGTCATTCCCTTGGACCATGAAGCATTGAGAATCGGATTCTCCACTAGATTCCTCCTCTAGTTGAATTGGCACTTGAAGCTCGGAGGTGGTGGTTGTGGTTGTCAATTTGTTCCACACTACAAAAGCGGAATCAATATTAGAAACATGTAAAAGATAATCTTTAGATAAAGTGCTTCTAATAGCCTCAAGGGCTTGTGCATTGGCCCTTATATGAATGAGGTTACCAAGATAGCATTTCTTGGTAGCCGCAAGATAAACATGTAAACCTAGGGTTTGTAGGTAAATGGACATCCTAGTCTTCCAAACAAGAATGTTGGAAGCATCATACATGGGTGGGGTCATGAAGTCCATGGTAAACTGTATGTGTGCAAATGAACAAATGCAAATGTAGATTAGCAAGCAAATGGATCACTCCTAGGATGTTAAGCCTAATATCAGGAGCACTAGCTCTGATACCAATTGAAATACACCTAGAGGGGGGGTGAATAGGTGAAAGTGCTAATCTAGTGAACTTAATGCAAACTAAGTGTGCTAAATGCGGAAGCTAAAACAATCTTACAAGAACACTTAGTACAATCCAACAAGTGTTGCCGAATTCCCCTTGCGAGGCTCTGGACAAGCACCTCTTGATTCCCCTTGAATGGGTTGAGGTTGCTATATGAAGCTCTTGTTGGATGAGTATAAGTGTTGCACACACACAAGCAATCCAAGCATATACAATATATAACAATATGAATAATATGCAAGGTGCAAATGCAAGCAAGTATGAATATGCTCAATCCCACGCAAAAATATATGATGCAATGAAAGAATGATGCTTGCACAAATATAAGAGAGTAGAGTTGAGAGTGATTGGATCAATCGCAAACACACAAATTTGTTTCGAGGTTCGAGCCCCTAGCTCTACTTCCCCGCCTACACCACCGTGTAGGATTTCTAATCCACTATAGGAGCCCCTAACTCCTCTCTCAACTTACAATGCCACCGAGGCAATACAACACACAATCCACCTCTACCGAAGAGGGATACGGCCCGTAGCCAACCACAACAAATGCCTCTCCTTAAGAGGCTCACAAACCAATCACCCGATCACCTCTACCGAAGAGGGATTCACAAATAAAAGGGTGGTTACAACTCAAGAGGTTTACAACAACAACCTCAAACACTTCTCTTTTCTTTCTCTTTTCTTTTCTCTTTTTCTATTCCACAAAAACAAAGATCCTAATAGTTTAGGATAGAAGATAGCTCAAGTGTGGAAACTAGGTGTTTTTGGAAAACAAGCAACAAAGAAAAACACTTGGGAAATTTCTTGTAAAAGATAGAGAATGAATGCCAATACAAAAATCCCAAATTCCAATTTCTTTGATTTTTCCAAAAGCCCAAAACAATAAAGATTAGAAGTATAAAGCCCAAAAACTCCTTTTAAAACTCTTTTAAAACACTTCAGAAACTGCAATTTTTCTCTTGTGAAAACCTTGGCCAAAATCCCAAAGGAATGGGGTTTATATAGGCCAAAACAGAAAACTAGCCGTTAGGCTGATGTGGCAATTTAGACAGCCACCGGTCGACCGGCCCGGTCGACCGCCAACGGTCGAAAATATGACCGTTGGGGCTTCGGTCGACTGCCAGTCGACCGACCAACAAGGAGGAAACACAGTTTCCTTCTATCGGTCGACCGACCCAGTCGACCGAAAAGATACAGAGAGCAGACTCTCTATATCGGTCGACTGGGTCCGTGACCCGGTCGACCGACGGATATGCACAGCCTGTGCATATCCGGACACAGCAGCCGGTCGACTGTCCCGGTCGACCGGTCTGCCTGAAATACAGTTTTTCTGGGCAGATTTTTGAGATAGAAAATTTGTAAAAAATCTTTTAACACTTCTGAAAAATCCACAAAAATATGTTTTATCATTTTACTTGAAAACTAAACTTGTGATAAAAATTTCAAGACATATATCAATCATATCAATTCATTTTTGTGTCTTGCCAATTTTATCATAAATAAAACTTGTATTTTTATCAAACTAGATTTTTCCAAAACATGAATAGGAATGTCAAAATAAGTTTGTCTATAAGTTAAGCATGTATGTATAACTAGAAAACATCTACTATACATATAAATCATGAAAACTTGTTTTGATCCAACTATTCATAAAATCACACATCAAAACATAAAACGTGTGTGTTTGTGCACTTGAGCATATCAACTAAACTAAGCTTTACAAATGGATCTAAAACTCACTAAACTAAACTAGGATACCTAAGTCTTCTCTTGAGGAACTCCATCTTCAAGTAGACTTGCTCCCAAAACGCGATCCACCGAGTGCAAAGGGTATGATCTTTAAGCTTTGGCACCGGAATCACCATGATAAGCTTCCAAACACCTTGTTGAAGCTATCTCCCAAACTAATATCTTGCTAATGATCTGAAACTTAGAAACACAAGAATATTAGTAAACATAACTACATGAGTGTTGATCATCATCAAAACTAGAGTGGAAGGCTATTGGGCCAACAGTGATCATATGACTCTGAAAGCGAGCTGAGAAGTATCAACGCCTTGCCCTCCTCTTCGATCTTGATATCAATAGTTAGAAGCTCACTGATGACCTTGTTGAAGAAGTTTTGATGCTCCAACATCGTTGTCCCTTCGTCCATGCATAGCCCATATAGTTGTTTCTTGATATACAACTTGTTGGAGAGGCTCTTTGTCATATACAATTTCTAATCTTGACCATAATCCTCTAGTCGTTTCTTCATCCATCACGTTGTACATCACCTCGTTAGCGAGACATAGTTGGATCGTGCCTGCTGCCTTTATATCCATCTCCTCTTAATTCTTGTTTGACTCATCTGCAGATTTTTCTTACCCTGCAAAGTCTTGTGAAGACCCTGTTGCACCACCAACGCCTTCACTCTCTTTTGCCATAAGTCGAAGTTTTCTTTGCCATTGAACTTCTCGACCTTAAACTTTGTCGTAAAACTTTGTATCTTTAACATCTCACCCTTCGTTAATATTTGGCTCTGATACCAAGTGTAGCAACAAATTGACGCTCTAATACCAATTGTTACTCTCAGAATCGACGTATGCAAAACTTGACAATATGATCAGTACTTGTAAAAAAAAACTATTGTAAAGCAAACTAGCAATACCTAGACAAAAGAGTAATAAGAAAGAACACGATGATTTAATGTGGTTCGGCCCAAACTTGGCCTACATCTACGGGGAGAGAACTTGAGAGAGCTTTATTAATGACTTGATACAAAGAGATCTAACCTTCCTCTTGATACAGCAAGAGTATTCACCTTCCTTCTTAATCTAGATCTAGATTACAAGAGTGTTACATTATCTCTATGCACATTCACTTTGCTCTTCTCTTTCTTGGTTTCCTTTTGGCCTCTTTGGTGTTTTCACCTTTTTCTTTTTGAGATCAGTATTTTCTGTGTATTATAATACTTGGTTACAACTTTTATTTATAAGATTTTATAATACCAACTTCTATTTGGACTATGAGATGATCTTGGCCTTTGGATGCTTGAAGAATCTTGATCAATTCTATTAGGAGTTGATCTCTTTGATTTAGAAGAACTCTATACCCTTTAATCTTTAGAAACAAACCCTTCATTGAATAGAAACTGAGTCTTATTTGTACTCTACCAGAAAAGGAAACCGGCACCTGAAAAGAAAACTGATTCTGCCTCAGACATGCCATGTATAGTCGACTAGTACTTTGGCCTAGTCGACTAACCCCTTCCATTAGTCGACTAATAGGTTTATATAGTCGATTATTGTAAACTGCTTCCTTACCGTATCTTGCTTCTGTATCAGCCCTAGTCGACTACTAGTTAACTAGGCTTGTGTTAGTCGACTAATAGACCTTATAGTCGACTAATCAGCACATACATGGTTTGCTTCTTCTTGCTTCAGGCCATCATCTTCTCCAACTCAATTGGATCTTCTTGGACCATCATCTCCTCTTGAAAAAATCCTAACAAAAAGTACCCAGAGTGCCCATTTTTTGCTTCTTAGGATCAGCCAGGGAGATTGAAGAGGATTATTTTGTAGCATCAAAGCATAGAGTCAAAAAAGATGGATAAAATGTAGTTCTACAGTACTAGGGGACTGTACCTATGAGTACTCATATGAAATTGAAGTAAAATTTCATAAGATGGCTCTACAACCAGGTATGCTTTATGCGTCAGAAAGTTTGGGCAATTAATGAAGAACATTTTAGAAATGAGTAGCTGAAATAGAGTGCTTAGAGTCTTGAGGATGGATGAGTGGAAAGATGGGATAATAAATGGTTGAATTAGTAAGAAGTTGGAAATAGTTTTAATTGAGAAAAGTTTGAGACAGGCTGATCACTGCGACAGGGACCACTGAGTGTCCAGTTATGAGAAGTGATTGGATTGTAGTTGAATGAGTCATATAGACTAGGGGGATTGAGGTAATTTAAAGAGATATGGTTGTTGTTAATTTAAGAGAATGGATGGCACTGCCCTTAACAGATCTGAGTAGCTAAAGCAGCCAATACCATAGATTCGAAACGAAGCCTTTGTTGCTGCTGCTGGTGTTTTGTGAAGTAACAGTCTGCTGACATATTTTACAGCTGTTATAGTTGGCACGATTCAGGTAACATTCATGGACCATTCTTAAAGGATGAAATCTCAAGCAGTCATTATAAGGTATTCAGTGATTTTTGCATCATTTTCAAGATTTTATGAAGTTGATTAGGTTACTGGAGTACTTGAGATTTTAACAGCAAAAACACTTGCCCTAGTTTTTCCTTTGCTGCATAACCTTCACTATTGGCACATTGTTGTATGACAGCTGTCTGTATCGGTTCTCATTGGCTGTTGTTCTAGTTAACTTGTGCTCATAAATCATGCTAGTGGTATTCGTATTTTGAAATATCTTGCTGGTCTAAAATTACTAAGATGGTGAACTGGATTGAGGAAGAAACAGCAAAAGAGATCCTTTTGTGATGGATGTAAACTTAATGCCATCCTGTTAAACGGACAACAAACTGCTAGTGGATATCTAATTATTGAGTGCTAAACCCAAACAGTCCTGTATTGGGAGTCTACCATCATTTCTTTTACCCTATACTTGCACTTGTGTGAGAGTATGTTGTCTCACTTAGGGTGCATATCTCAGTACTAACGAAGTTCATTCTGGTTGCTTTCTGTAGTTATCTTGTACTGACAAATCAAACTACATATGAGCTTGTGAGGCGGCGGCGCATACTTTACTTAAGGTAATTAATCACACGGTAAACTCTCTACATCAGTGGAACATCTGATTGATTGGTATAAACAGTTGCCCTTAATCATCTGAAAATTGCAATTTACAGGGGGATTCCTGAGAGGGCTCGGCCATTCAGTAAAGGAATCTGTCGAAATATCTACCACTTCTGCTGCTCCAATGAGAGTATATACACCCTGGAGGCAGTTCCCACATTCGAGGAACTAGAGGCCAGAGCAAAACCTTACACCTGCCTCGACATTGTTTCTTGTCGCTGTTGCTGATATACAGTCGGAAGTGCCTGGCATTTTCTTTATACATTCAGTGTGGGGTTGTAGTTTTATCTTGTATCCCAATGGTCTCTGTGTACATGAATTTTATTCAAAGTTTTAGGCTTTGTAATTTCTTTACCCCCCCACTTATCCATTCATTCTACAGATTTGAAGTTCTCTTTTATGGTTAGGTGCTTAAAATAGGCGAAAAGGATTGGAAGTGGAATTGTTCATGTGTCTTAGGTTGAGTTCTGCAGATGTCCTGTACGCATGCCCATCTATACTTGAATCTACCATTGAGGACCGCGGCTTTGGTGCCCATTTGTTAGCCATCTCTGATTATTATTGTTAGTTTTTCCTCCGTAGTATATTGCATAGTGTTCGTGTTGAGGAGCATGCAGTTAAAATTACATTGTCGTGTTCATTTAGCGAAAAGTACAAATGTTGTCGTGAAATTCTTTTTTTTTTGCATTAACTTTTGGATATTATTCTAGAAAAGAAAAAATAAAAATAAAAAGAAACGTTTTCTCATACACCCTCTAAATATTTAGAGTTGTGGCTTAAATATATTAATTTTAAATGATAAAAAAATTAAGTTATTCCAGAAAGTCATTGGTATGTCACCTCTTTGTAATAAAACAATGAATATTCTCTAGTGGTCACTTTTATTTGGTACTAACTATTTTGTAACCCTGAATTTTTTATCTATTCTTATATTACTTCTTTTATTTGCAGAAATCCAGTACATTAGGTTTTTTGTTCGGATAGGAAGGACAGGTGATTTGGAAAAGTTCTTGGGGTTTTATGAAAATGGGAAAAGCTTAATCTACAGCCCAGGTGAAGACTTGGCCGCCCCGGCACTGCCAGAGGCGGCCCACGACCTGCCAGGCCCGGTCCCAACAGCTATAATATCCGTTGGGTGGCCCGGCCCAGTTCCAACGACTATTACAACCGTTGGGCGCGGGTATTATGTAGTTTTTTTGCAGAAAACCCCTCCCATTTAAATACCAACGGGTATTATAGCCGTTGGGGGGTATTTGCATTTTTTTTGGAAATACCCCACCCCCCAGTGGGTATATGCATGTTTTGTTGATTTTTTTGCCAAAAGAAATTGCAAAAAATTACTCCTCTCCTTTATAAATACTCCATCTTCTCCATTCCATTTCATCAAAATAAAAATTACTCTTATTTATTTTCTTCAAACTCTACGAGCTCTCTCTCTACAAGCTTTAAGCCTCAAGTCTTCAAGCCCTCAAGCTCTACAAACTCTCAATTTGGTATTTATATTCTTATAAAATTAGAAACTAGCAAAAAAATGGATGTCAATTCTTCATAAGTTGGATATAGTCAAACTTCTGGTTCTAAATTTCATGGTAATTTTAGTTTTAGTAATGATACACGAGAAGGCCTAAATTTGTCACTGGAGGACACTCCACAAATTTCATTCATAAAAACTACACAATATACAGATTTTTAATGCTTCTTCTGATATTCCTAGTACTGCTCCTTATAATATATTTTCATTTCACACCTTATAATTGTTGGGAATCCCACGAGAAGATGGCCATCAGAGAATAATTACCAATCACACGAACAATCAAAACAAAGAAAAGAAAGAAAGAACACAAGATTTATAAGGTTCGACAATGCCTACGTCCTCGGGGCAAGGGGAAGAGTTCTTATTGAATCAATCAATTACATGTTAAAGGGTTATCTATACCTCCTTATATAGCCAAAGAAACCACGAAGAAAAGGAAACCAAAAACACCTAATTCGGATCGGAAACAAATTCAGAATCAGATTTGGAAACTGGGCCGCTGCAGTTGTCTACCCTAGTCGACTAACTGCTTCTATTATTCGACTATGTATTTGACCTAGTCAACTAGTCTGCAAAAAAATAGATTTGCCAACTCTCTATTAGTATCATTAGTCGACTAGGCCATTGCCCTAGTCGACTAGCCTTGATTCGTCTTGTGCAATCCAACTTTGATACGGCCGAATACTCTCGTATTCGATACTGTTGATTGCATCGATCTTTGGTTATAACCTCCAACAGATTTTAAAAAACTCTTTCAACAAGATTTTTACCCTCTCTTCCCACAATAATTTCCTTTGACAAAATTTTCACAACTTGAATGAGTACTTCTTTTTAAAGAAAATTTTAGAAAATTTAAAAAATTTTTAAGATTTTTTTTATAAAAGGGCGGGCCTAGCCTGGGTCTAGCCCGGGTCCGGGTCACCCGGGTCGTGGGCCGGACCCGAGATCCTTAACACGACCTGGGCCCGGGCCGTGCTGGGCGGGGCGGGCTCGGCCCGACCCGGCTGTTGGCCCGCAGTGCCCGGGCCGGGTTCGGCCCACTTGACACCCCTATCATTTAAGTAACGATGAAACAAATAGAAATTAAGGCAATTTGTGAAAAAAGAAAAGTAATAAAGAAAAATGAACTTCTTTATACTAGTCAGGAAGTCATCAGTTAAATAGTTTATATTAGAAGGATTTAGTTAATGATTAATTTGCTATAATATGCAACCGTCCGTGCGTATAGAATATCTGACTAAAGGCAATTATCCTGAAATGGATGAATCAACTAGGAAGCAATCTAATATCATGATATTAGACAAATTTAGTTAATGGTCAAGAAAGATTTAATCAATAATTTTCTGATACAAAAAAGCAGTTATCTTTATATTTGTTAATATGATTAATGATTAATTTTGATATGAAACATAATCACACAGTGAGGGATTAGAGATTTATTAGACAGGTTTAGTTATTGATTAAGTATGGTTTAATTTAATACTAAATGTAACTATTCATATTAACAAAAAAAATATATTTGTAGAGGTTATTTAGTTATTGATTAAGAATGGTTTAATGTAATACTTAATGCAACTATTCATATTAACAAAAAGACAAAAAATTATTTGCAGTGTGGTCTGTCTGTCAGACAACCTCGGGTCCATCCCAGCTGGGCCGAGACCCAGTTGAGAACGATCCTCTACAGTACAGATCCTCCACGGATTGACACCGTTAATCACGCTCTGGATCCGAGGCCACGTGTCATCCACCAGACAATGTTGCCTGTCTCCTTAGAACTCAAGGACACAGTTGTACGAGCCTATAGAACAGATCCTGTTCAAGTAAGGTCGTGCTCTCGGCTCCGACCCCAACTTACTTAAACGGGTTGATATTCTAATCATCTTCCGATGTGGGACTATTCTCATCATATCCATATAAAACGAGTAACAAATTTATCCCTTACCATACATAAAGCTCAAAGGAAAAAAGAAACCTCTCTCTCCCCCCCCCCCTCTCATCAACGGCCGGCCGATCAATCTTTCATCGGCCGGCAACGGAGAGATCATCAAATTATATTAAAGGGGGAGAAGAAAGGGGAGAACGATAGAGGGAAGCCTAGATTTGTTATCTCTCTTCGATCTCAATGCCCGTTTGAGATCGGGAGCCTTACATCGACCGAAGATGATTACGCGTTCGAATCTCGCGGAGCAATTGAGAGAGTATCAGATCCGATCCAAGCATGATTGGGCTTCCGTCTCCTTCTTCTCTTCCACGTCCAACAACGTCGCCTCAACAAGGTAAGCCTAATTTTCTTCGGTTAGGTTTTGATGCCGAATGAATCTGAATTTTTCGTTTTTTATTCTTTCCGTGTTTGATTTGAATTCAAGGTGACGTTTTTGTTAACTTGCACTTGAATGAGCGTACGTAATATGTTCAAAATTTTATTGTTGATAGCAGATGCGTTGTTTATTTTACATAGAGATTCATGCAACATATAATGAATTAAATCGAGGGGCTTAAAAGAGTGAGTATTTTCCTTTTGTCTCTTAATTGGCATCTCCATCTTTTTTCTTTGAAGAAGACGAGCGAGGATTCCGAAAATACTGCTTATGATAATGTCCTAATTGTAAAAGGTTCAGGCCTTGAAATCAATTTCAGATCTAGATTTTACGTTGTGATAATGCCTGCCATTTTGGTTTCATTGGTTTCACACTTTCACTTCTCAAGTTGCTCTTTTTATCATCCTGAAATTTCCATTACGAAGTGCTGATCACCTGCATGTCATACTTCTCTCAACATACTTCTCTCAAAATACCGACATAAATAATTTTTCCCTGAAATATGTCACTTCGGTATCAGAATCAGATGTTCTAACTCGTGTTTTACATAGTTAATGGTTGGAAATGTACATTAGTCAATGGTGAAATGATCAGCTAATTTCAAGAATTGGTGTGATAATAAGAACATCAGAACATTTATTGAACAAACAGGGATATGGTCCTTTTGTAATCCGTTTATAGATCTTCATGGAAATCCTCCTGAAGTCTTTGAAAGCTTTAGAATATCTGGGTTGATGAATAGAATTTGCATTGATACCCAAAATAAATTTTACTTGATACCCAAGTTTCTTCTGTTCATACTAGCCCCCAAAATTATTGCTTTAGACTTGTCAACTCCTGTATGAAAATGATTATTTTAGTTTTGTGATTTACTTCCAGGTTGATTAGCCTTGAAGGAAGGAAGATTTAGTTCCTGATTGTTTATTAGTTTGAAATATCTGGTGAATTCCATTGATCCTTATCAACTTAAATTTTGGGTCAATGCTATACTCAATGGGAATAGAGCTGTGTCTGGGTGACTCTGGTTATTGATTGTCAAATGGTGAGCCCCTTGAAAATGCTGACTTCTCAAAAAAACTTTTCTGATTGTGTCTTAGTTAGATATTTAATTGTATATTTGAAGTTTTTTTTTTGCTTTCACAATATTTCATGTCAGTTTTAAAGTCATCTTTTTGTTAGTCTTGTATGCCTCACGGCACACAATTCCCTCCCCCCCCCCCCCCCCCCCCCCCCCCCCCCCCCAAATTCATAAACCTGGACATATTCTCTATTATGAAGTTTTAAGTGTCCTTACCTTTCTTAGATATACCATATTGACCCCATTTCTTTATGAGTTAATGCACTCAACATCTCGAAGCAACCAATTTGCTATCTTACCAACAGTACTGCATTTGTAGGAGAACCTTGAAATCCCTACTCTTTTGGCAATCACATATTTGTAACTCTATTTCTGTCAGAATTGATTGGTTATACAGGGCAATTTAAAGAAGAGAATCAATTTTTTATATCTTCATGATTATTGGAGAAACGGGACTTGTCAGCCAGCCATCTTTGCGATACCCCAAAACGAGGATTGTTGAGTTCCATTTGTGTAGCTTCTATCAAATCAACTTGTTTCAAGCAGGTTTAGATTGGCAGACAAACTCCATCCACCTTGCTAGATGACCTCATGATGTGAAGCAGTATACTCTTGATTGTTTGTTTGTTATTTCTATAATATTACTCTTGAATGACAGGTGACTTGTTAGATTTCAAAATTTCCTACCACTTGAGGAACATAGTGCACCGTGTTTCTAGGATGGTTCTCTCTCTCTCTCTCTCTCTCTCTCTCTCTCTCTCTCTCTCTCTCTCTCATGATTTATTCGGAAATTCAGAGCTGAACTTCATTAAAGAGGCATGAGATCCAAGGATGGATCCATCATGCTCTCTCATTATGCTTGCTGATGATGTTGTTATTGTTAGCTAGCTCAATGACTGGAAACTCCTTCCATCCCATCAGCTATAATAATTACTCCACATCAAAATGCCAGTTTATCCAAAATTAGTAATTTATGTCAATTCAGATACCCTGTCCTAAGCATTTGGGCTTGGTCACTAAGGATGAAAAACTTTGAATACTTGTGTGCCTTAATATGTAAGGAACAATATTCAGGTTCTAAAAGACAGTCCAATTCAAGTTGTTGTCTGCTGGGGAATCCTATATCGGATGTAGATGTTGCGGATATACGACCTGAAGGAAATTTAGACTTTGTGGTAGATGAAAGATATATTCCTATTTGGTAATTTTGATATTCACCATAGTTCTGAATGTCATATATGCAAAGGACTAGCATAACCTAAATATGGAGACAGGTGCCTATCTTGTCATGCTTCATTAAATATTAAGCGCATAGAGGCACACTCATAAACTAAAAGGTTCACAAATAGAAATAATTGGGTAAGAGCAAACATTCAATAAATATTTAAGCATGCTATCCCACTGAACATATGTATGAGTTATAGTAATCAATTGTAGGAAAAGAGCTACATAAAATAAATTAAGGTTACTTTGTTAACTTTGAATCATGGAATGCTTTGAGGAATTCTCTCATCTCGACATATACCTGATTTTGGAGGTCAATGGTCCAAAGAGGTCCTCAACTATGGTGCTACAGTAATATTTTAAAAAGAAGGAAAAAACTACAAAATTCTATCATCTCGACATATACCTGATTTTGGAAGTAGTGTTGCTAGCTGGAACGGAATTACCATTAGTTATTATTGATTGGAACTGTGTCACCATTCTTTGCGGAGCTTAATATTCCTTTGAAATGGCTTAGAACAGAGCCTCTATTATGGTGCTATGATGCTGCATTAAGAACCACATATGAAAAAGGGAAAAATAGCAAGATACCCTCCAATCTCAGTGTATTTGACGGCAGCAATGTCATTATCATTGTTTCTTAGGAAGCTTCATGGTCCTTGAAATGCGTGGAAGATATAGAAATCAGGGCAACTTTTAGTTGTGTTGAAGTAGCCACCTTAATTGCTTTCTAAGAGGATGACTAAGCGTTTGGACTAATAGGTTTAAGCAATAAAATTCAAAACCCAATTATAACCCAAACATACATGTTAGTAACCCTGGCATTAATATTTAGCTTGACCCTTATAATACGGCAAATGGTTTGACAAATGGTTGACTTTTGGGTCAGACTTGACACATTGGTGATTTTTCCTCAAAAGGAAATAAAGCATATCACCACCTGCGAGTGCCCGTATAAAAGTTCCATTATATCAACTTATAACTACAAAATAATCAAGGATGATCCTAAGAAGAGGGCTGTATGTATATCTATATACGTATGTATGGATAAGAAAAAGTGCACTTGCCGTGCACGTGCCATGCACATTAAGTCTTTTTTTTATCTTGAGCAATCCATAATTTGATATTGAGATCTATTTAATATTTTTATTTGACCTATTTATTTAGAAAAAAATATATTCGTATATTAAACATAAGATGTAACTATTTTCATAAACAAATAGAAAACAACTGATTATGTATGAAGAAAATAATATTCAATGAGAAATAAAGAAAAGAATTTTTTTTTAAAAAGAAAACAAAGTAAAAAATAAAAAATAAAAATAAAAAAGAAGTAGAATAATATCTGAAAAAGAAAGTAAGAAAAATAGATGAAAATAAGAAACTTTGGAATAAAAATGAAAAATGAAAAAAGAAAGAGAGAATTGAAAAAAGAAATGTAAAAAATCTAGATAAAAAAGTAAAAAAAGAATTTTAAAAAAATATGTAGAATAGAATTGGAAAAATCAAGAAAAATCTGAATAAAAACTAAAGAAAAACTTAATAAAAAGAGAAAAAAGATAGAAGGAAACAAATGACTGATTAAAAAATAAATGAAAGAAATTTTAAAATAAAAAATTTGAGAAGAAGAAAAGAAATAGAGGAGAAACTAAATGAAAAAGAATAGGTGAAAGAAAAGAAAAAAGAAAAGAAAAAAGTAAAAAACTAAAAAGTGGGACACAATCGTAAACAAGAAAAATGGAAGAAAAAGAAAGCAAAAATTGTTAAAAGGTTGGAAAGAAAAAGACAAGAAAGAATTAGAGAAAAAAAGGAGTCTACAAAATGTGAAAAGAAAGAATAAGAAAAAAATTTAGTAATCAGGATATGCAAAACAAAAAAAAAGAAAAAAATAGAAGTAAATAAAAGTACAATTTTTTTGTAACGTAAAAAAATGAAGAATTTCAAAAATAAATAATGAAATAGAGCTAAGAAAATAAGGAATCAATTTAAAAAAATTGGAAAAAGGTAGAATCGAATAAAAAGTTGAACATATTCAAAAAATTTAAAGGATTTTAATAATTCTGAAAGAGAAAAAGGAACCTAAATGAACATATAAAAAAAAAAGAATCTAGAAAATGAAAATAAAAATTTGAAAAGAAAGAAAAGAAAAGAAAGAACAATTAAGCTGAATAAAATCAAAAAAGAAAACTTGGAAAAATGAAAAAAATTGTGGAAAAAAGGAAGAAAGCGAAGTAAAAAAAACCTCAAAATGTAGAAAGTAAAAATTATGGAAACAAAAGAAACAAAAGAATATAAACCTACTAAAGAAAATAAGGTTTACTGAAAAATAAAGAAAAAGAAAAGAGAGATAGAATAAAATGAGAAATATTAAAAAAAGAAAAGAAAGAATTTACAATGCACAAAATCAGATATAAAAAAAAAAATTACAATATGAAAAATATTAAAAAAGAAAATTAGAAAAGTGAAAGGATAAGCACAATTTTAAAAACACTTGAAAATAAAAAAAAATTAAAAATAGAATAATATCTCAAAATAAAATAAAGAAAAATTTAAGAAAGAAATGAAATGAAAAAAATACTAGAATAAATTAAAAAACAAAGAGAGGGTCAAAAAGATGAAAGCTCAAAAATCTCGACAAAAACAAAGGAAAATATTAAAATATGTAAAGTGGAAATGGAAAAAAGTGAAGGAAACTATGAAGAAAAATGATAATGTAAAATGTAATAAAAAATAAAGAAAGAAATATAGAAGAAACAAAAAACTAATAAAAATAAATAAAAGAAACCTCAAATGGAAATATCCTTTAAAAAGAAAAATGTTGACGTAAGAAAAAGAAGAAAAAAAAGCAAAAATGTAGAACAAAATCATAAAACAAGAAACAATGATAGAAAAAGAAAAAAATGCTAAAAGCATTGGAAAGAGAAAGAAGATTAGAGGAAAGAAAAAAGTCTAGAAAACGTGAAAAGAAAGAATAAGAAATAAGTAATTAGAATAAACAAAGCAAAACATAAAAGAAAATGGTAGAAATAAAAAAATAAGAAAAGTAATTTGGAAATTAAAACAAAGAAGAATTAGAAAAATTAAAAATGGAGAAAAAAAATAAGGATGCAATTAAAATAAAAAATAAATAGTTTTAAACAAGGATGTGAATCAAATAAAAGTTGAACATATTTATAAACTATAAAGAATGAAAAAAATCTAAAAAATTTATTTTCTGTGGTATTATATTTCCCATATCAAAATCAAGAAAAATTTAATTAATAATTCGATCAGATTTTGCATATTTCAGGTCATATGTTTAAGTCTTAAAGTAGAAGAATTTTTTCTTCACTATTTGATATTTAGTTATGAGAGATCCTATATTCAAAACTGAGCTATGATTATTTTTGTTATGAAAAAATTGAAAAAAAAAGAAAGAAATTAATGGAAGATATAGACTCCAAAATTATTAAAAGAATTTTTGTACCTTTTTGACAATTTGAAGATTAATTTACTAAGTCTTTGCTAATCTAATAAAGAAATAGTCTAATCAATATGATCTTTTAGTCCTGCACAATATATGATACATAAATAATGCTCAAACACCATTAAATATAATATGTCGTGAAATACCAAACATGAGCTAGATATAAAAACAATATGATAATAACAAAGTAGACAAGAACTACAATTTAGTATGTTAACCCTTAGAAAAATTAACCACCAAATAATATCTTAACAAAATAATAGTATTAGCAAAAGGTAAAATATTACTCACCGATGAGGATTGCACTTTTCTCAATCATGTTCTCCGCTTTTAATGGTAGTACCGGAACTGGAGAAGACGACTCGGTCATCCCATGAGCTTGTAGGGTTTTTAGAGAGTTTTGAAATTTTAAAGTTTCAATTCGAGTCTAGGTGAAATAGATGACATAGAGAAGAGAGAGGTTTTGTTTTACTTTTTACTTTTTGTTTTTTTTACTGTTTTGTTTTCTTCTTTTGTGTGGATGTAGAAGTTTCTTCTTGTATTTTTTTAAACAGAGAGACGTTCTTTTGTTGTTTAGATCTTAGATAAGAATGGGAATTTTTTTTCATAATTTGAGAGTTTAATTTGGAAAAATTAGAACAAAAAGTTATATAGAGAGAGTTTCTATGATATGAGAGTTTAGTTTCTATGATATGAGAGTTTTAATTATAGTGGACAATAATTAAAATATAATAGAATTTAAAAAATAAAAAATAGAGAAAAATAGAGGGGGACAAGAAAACCTGTGCGTGTTTTCTATTTGCTTTTAAGAGTAGTTGTAGATAACCATATATAACTAAGTATGATATGATAGTTTTAATTATAGTTGTAGGCTGTCTAAAATCATTAAGGACAGGTCATCAGACGCAGACCTCACTTCAACGCGAAGGTCGCGTTTCAACTAAAATGCGGACCTCGCGTCCAAAGGAAAACAGAGACTTCAGATGCGGGTATGAGGAACTCCGCGTCTCACGCGAGTCTGAGCAACTCGACGTCTCACTTCAAATGCAGGTCTGAGTAACTCCGCGTCTCACGGGAGTCTGAGCAACTCCGCGTCCTACTTCAAGCGCAGGTCTGAGCAACACTGCGTTCTACTTCAAACGTGGGTCGACTCCGCGTCTTGCGCCTCACGCTGGTCTGAGCAACTCTGGTTCATCCGCGTCTACAACAAACAACACGAGGTCCGCGTCCAGCGCGAGACTCGCATTTCTGTTATAACTGATCCCTATTACTGGGTCAATTAACTTTCCACGTAATAAAGGAGTTAATCGCCACTATGGAGGGATTTTAGGGGACAATTATACCCCTATGACTCCCTATAAATAGCCTGAGGAGTTATGACCGGTGGAGGACTTTTGAGAGGCCAGAGAAGCGAAAGAGACTTTTGAAGATTGAGAGCTGAGAATTCTCAAGCTAAAAGCTTTATTCTTTCCTCTTTTTTTTAAGGTCCAGAGAGAGAAAAGGAGAAATTAGTGGGCTCTAAACACTTAGTGTGGTAAAAACAGATCTCCCTTCTGATTACTTTTCGAGAGTATCCCGAAGAGAAGCTTGTCATTCAGCTGGTCAACGGAGAATAATAATTACTTACCGTCGCCACACAGAAGAACCCAACCTTAAACAAAGGGGAGAACCAATTATTTTTTCTTCATCTGTAATCAGAATCATTTCGTTGTAATCTTCATCCGCTCAAAGAAATTTTACTTCACACAATTTTTCTGACCAAACAAAAGATGGCGACTCCGCTGGGGACTCATTCTCTACTGACGAGAACGCCATGGCGCATGCTGACGTCCAGCTTCTCGGAAAAATGGTGGAATCCCTTGTTATTGAATTCGACCAAGGGAAGTTCAAGGAATTCCTTTCCTTAGGCTCCGCCAGCCCCAAGACAATGCGACAGTTCCGCAAAGTCTCTTCTGAGACTCGCTCTCGAATCTCTTCTGAGATTTCTCCCAAAGTGGCCCGCATCTCTGCTCACAGCGTAAGTGGTGTGACTTCTAATGAGGTTTTGAAAACCTCTTGTGCAGCCCGTGTAGTCCGCGTCAACATCTCTCAGGAGACCCGTAAGACTAATGCGTCGGTACACGATCACATCGATGGTGAAGATCAATCCCGCCATCACTCTCCTCTTCAAACTCTGCAATTTCAGGTTGCCGAGGGTTCCCCACAACCCTCACGACTCAACCGGAATGCTGAACATCGATGAAGGCGTCGTGCTTGTCGACAACAAATTGAAAATTCTACAGAGGCAATCTGTTCTGCAGATTCAGAACGTGAGGTTCATACCCTAGTTCCTTCTCAGTCGTTTCCTCTTCCCCCTTCTCTATAAAGGAGACAAGGTCCTAAAACAAAAATTTGCAATCTGTTCTGCAAATTGTACTTTAAGCACCAAATCAGCTACTGAATAGGTCATGCCTTTAAATTCGTGACTCTCAAATCAATCTCACATTCAGAGAATGAAGGTCAGATGCTGCACACTTGCATCTTGTCTGAAGTGAGAATTAAGATGCTTTCTGTTGCAATTTGTTAGTGAATACCATTTCCACCAAGGTACCTAACTTGTAAGAAACTATCAGTATAAGTGTCCAGAGCTACATGGTTCAGAAGAGCTTGATTGTTGGAACCCTCCTGACCAGAGCCTTTCTGCTGCATATTTAATAGAATAATGCAACTGTTTGAAAGTTGGATTTACAATCAATGGTTCTTATTGCATTTTTAGTAGTGTCTATCAAAGAAATGACACTTTTGATGCATCTAAGTGATTCTCTTTTAACATTTTTAAAGGGCATGTATGGTTCACTTGATGTTTAATTATTTTTTATGCAGGGTGGATGTGCTATTGGAGTTGTTGGTGTTTGCTTTCTTTGTTTTCTCAGCAGTTTCTTTGTACTTCAGGTACATGAAGATTGCTCTTTTGTTAATATGTATTATGACATTCATTCTTCTGTGCATGAATATTACAAAGAAAGAAAGACAAAACAGGAAAAGTAAGCGAAGAATGCTTCTACCACTATCAATGTAAAGTCATACGCAGCCTGCCTTCTTGTTCCTGTGCGGATAGATTGTTTTGAAGTGTCTTTTACTGTCAAAGTTTTGGGGCACATGTATTTTTATTCCAAGAGTTGAGTAAAAGAACTTCGGTACGTATTTGCCTTCGATTAATCTGGTAGATGAAGTTTGCTAGCCCTGTGACGTTAGTACTTGGCTAGGGAACACACTGCACACCTACTCACACGTTCAAGGTTATTACAATTTTTCTAAAACTGTGTGCAAGGCTGTTCCAAGTTGAGTAGTGTTTGATCTTTTATATCTATATAAAGGTTTGTAGTGGCTCTCCTGAATTAGCGTTCTTTTTCGATTTATAGAAAGCAAAGGAAAAATATTTATGACAATGTTATGTCTGCAAACTACACATAGCATTATTATTATTAAGAAATATATTAACACCCAAGACATGCCTCAGAATAATTCTCTTTCCAATCATTATCAAATTTCTTATTTGGGTCAGTAATATTTAGATTGTTCTCGCTTTTTCCTCTTTAACACATGCTGCATGCAGTTCTTTTGAAGGAGTTTGCTCGAATCCTAATTCTAACTATCTTGAGCAATTTTGCTAGTGAACATGCATTGTAACTGTTTTCTACTTGATTCACTCGAATGTGGATCCATGAAGGGGTTTTTTTTTAATGACATTACTACTTTAAGTTATTCAACTGTTAAAGAGATTGACAAGTCGCTAAATAGACTGCTTTAGAAAAAAGTCCAAATGAGTGTTGACAATAAAGGCTGACACAGGAAACACCAGAAACTAGTTATTTAGAGTTGGGCAGAGTGAGTCCTATTTAAAAAGAATCTTAAAAGGTTCTGCGAGGACGTCACAGAGGGCTTGGGTGATGGTCTCCAAGGTTGCTGCTCCTCGGGGTAAGGTGGAGAGGAAGGTAATGGAAGAAGAGATCAGGCTCGAGGAGGTGTTCACCAAGAACTTGGTATTTTTTTAGGGAGGAGATGGTGCTATCCTAGGACTGGCAGTTCTATTATGGAGGTTTCAATGTTTATGCCTGAAGTCTTATGGGTGGAAAACACGTGCAGTGTCAAAATCATTTTTATGGTCAGGGTATCCTTCTCTGGACTTTTCTGGTGAAGTTGACGAGAAATTCACTGGGTAGGGCAGGCTTGAGTAGTTACAACTTACAAAATGTGTCCTTGCTTTTAGAAGAATTAGACACATACATGATAGCCTCCAATTCGTGCCATGCAACATAAATGCTGGTGGTGCTAAAATCAAAGGGTGAAGACTATGGGTCTCAGCTGTCCTAAGCTAACCATGCAGGTTTTGTTGAACCAAGGTGAAGCGGAGGTGAAGCTCCCATAGGAGGTGGTCTTGATTGGTTTTAACAGGTTAGCTGGTTCGCAATTGTACCTGAACCCATAATGAGTGTAGATGAGTTGGATTCACGCGAGAATAAATCGGAGTGGTGAATGAGAAATTGGGTTTTGTTAATGAACAGGTTGCGGGTGATTTAGGAAGTTTCAAGGTTTAGAAAGGATCTCTACCATGTGGTGGAAGGATAGTGTCCCTTCTGGGTGAGGTCACTGTGTGCATTATATTCTCAGTGAAGCTGGTAAATGCTCTGAGAGGAGGGGGACAATGACAAGTTGAAGATGGCCTTTGGAGATGGGTTGGGCATGCATCCATGATTATTTTGCCTGTTAAGCACATCAAATTTTTCATTGTTTATGCATCCGCTTGCTTCATTCCATTTTCATCTTTGGTGTTAAAATACTATGAGTGCAACCCTGGATTACCAATAATAGAATTTTCACACGTGCATTCTATCCTTACACTATAAATGGGAAATAATCCTATCTAATCATTTGAGCAAAATATTGTGACTCTCGTTCTCCAATCTTACACACAAACACTTTTTTAATAGCAATACGAGTCATTTCCTTCAAGACTACACATCAAGTAATTCCAATTGCTCTTCAGTAATGACAGAATCTTAATATTCTTTTAAGAGGTGAGACCAATTCAACTGAAATTGTAGACTGCCAAAGGGTTTGCATTATAATAGTAGAGCTAATTTAAAGTATATTGGCATTATTCACCACATACTACTTCTAAGATTTCTCCATAATGAATTGGAGTGTGTGTAAAATAAGTGTAATGCGTCAAAAGCATCACGGCATTCAGATGTTGTTTCGTTAGGGTTAGTAATGGGCCGTGCCATGCCCAACCAAGCCCAGGGCTGGCCCGTGTAAAAACACCTAGGCCAAGGATATATAGGCCTAGACTTATAAGCCTATGTACCCATCCAGTGAATACTGAGTCGGCCCACATGTCATACTGGGCTGGCCCATTCATGCCTCCATTTATGTTTGAATAGTGCATGCCCATTCGTGCTGGAACCGGGCATTCTATTTTATGTCTATTTTGTGCCTACTCGTGCTTATTTCACACATTTTGTGCCTAATAGTTTATAAAACAATCAATTTTATTACATATTATACAAATTGATACAATGAAAACTAATAAGGTTAAAATCTAGATACTTGTAATTGCAAAATAAGTCTGATGCAGACATCCAGTCACGATCTTGACGCGTCTATCATCGTTGGAGAAGGCGAGCCACTTCTACTTAGATCAAGTAGTTTTGAGTATTTTTGGTTTATTTTATGTTTTTGGTTTATTTTAGTTTGCTTTTGTTTTTATTATCACATCGGTTATGAGTTGAAACTCAAGTTTTGTATTCCCTATAAAAAGAGGCCAACATGTAATCTTTTGAATCAATGAATACAATTGAAAGCTTTTACAATTTACTCAAATTTGAGTGAGATTTGGATTCCCAAAAATTCAAAACCCTTTAGAAGTGTGAAGCCCTAAAGCCTTTAGGAGTGTGAATCCCTAAAGAACCCTATTAGGAGAGTGAATCCCTAATAGTTTTTATTCCCCTCTTATAAAGAAACTTAACAAAATTTAATCTCAAATTTCTCTCCCTCCCTCAAATTTCTCTCCCCTCCTCTTACTTCTTTGCTCTCTCATGCACTCATCATTATCAACCAACAGTAGCGCGATTTCAAGTTCTCGATCTCAGCGCCTCGACAACTAGCTACCTTCCTCGTGAATCTTTGCTGAGCCCGACCACTATCGCTCGACAGCGAGTTTGTAGCACAACAAATCCGTCGGCTACCTTTCCGTCAATCGACAACAACAGCTACTCATATACAATAACATGAACTGAGATCGAACACGATTCTCAATAGGTACAATTTTAATTCAAGATTCTTTATTTATAAGGCTGATATTATATTATCTGGGATATTATCAATAATTGATTGTTGTCCATATAAATTGTGAACTGGGTGATTTTGCTGTCCATTATTCCGTTAGCTTCTTTATTGTCCATGGAATTTTTTACCTGCATAACATAAATAGAATCAATTAGTTTCTTTTAATTTTCAATAGATGATACACACGCATGTTTAATCATCTAGATCAATTTTGTTAGTTTTATAACCTTTTCTACCACGATAGTTACATGTTGGTGAAGCGTTAAATTGAGTATTATTATTATTGATTTTCATACGAACACATTTCACATCAATTTTGGTATCAAAGCACGGTTAGGTAGAAATTGCATCTTAGGTACTTTTATTTGCTTTCTTGCATTTAAGAATTAGATCTTATTCAAAAAAATAGTGTAATTTTAGGAAAATTGAAAGTTAATTCTTTCCCTGAAATTTTCATACAATTGGTGTCTAAGGAACGGTATTTCAAAGTAGTTACTTAATTAAGAACGCTGAAAGGCGGAAAACCTCTCACTTGATGTATTTCACTAACATAACCAATTGGATTGGTAAGAGTAGGGTTTGATTAATCTGACAATCTTAAAATATTAAGAAAATAAAATAAAAATTAGTTTAACATTTAGTTTAGAGTCGTGTCTTCCCTTACCTTTAAGAGAGTCTAATTCATTCCCCATCACCCCGATGGATTCCCAACAAGTTACCACAATGTTCGCTGACATACATGCCCAGCTTAAAGGCAACACTCAAGCCTGTACAAAAGTCAAAAGAGATTGACTAAGTTAGAGACTCCCCTTGAAAACCACAACAAACACGAAGAAAAACGTGGTCCGTTGACACCATACTAGACTGACCGATATTTGACAAACACCCAGTTGGATGTACCAACATTTGATGATCGTCTGGATTATTCTATTCTGGATGTTCGGATCCTCAAATTTTCTTGATTGGCTGCAACACATGGACAAGTACTTCACCTGGTACCTATTTTTTGAAGTTGAGAAAATCAAGTTTACTGCCATGAAACTGACTGGACAAGCTAGCCCTACTGGACAAGCTAGCCAATACTGGATAAATATGAAAACTTCAAAGAAAGCCCGATTTCAACAGCCAATAAATACTTCGTTTGCTTTGAAGGACAAACTCAAGAGTAAATACGTGCCACCATATTATTACAAACATCTTCTTGACAAATGATGCCGAATTTCCCAAGGCAACAAATCCGCTAAGGAATATATTACCGAATTTGATGAGTTTCTCACTTGATATAATATCATGGGCATTGAAAGCGACGTCCAAGTCTTTTCGTAATTTAGAGCTGCACTTAGAGTAGATCTAGAAAATGAGTTATGGAATCGTGGAATCACTGAACTAAAAAAAAGCTTATGCTTTGGTCTATAAGATTTAAATGCTCTCAAGTTGGATTATACTTTTAGAAATCAAGATCATCGAATCCCAACATTCAAGTCCATTTTGTATCAGTACCCACATCGGTTAATTCTTAAATACCAACACATAAGGTGGACATCAAAGACAAAGTAACACTAAAGACAAGACTACTGAAAGAGACTTTCCAAAATTAGCCCCACAATTAATTGCTTCAAGTGTGAAGGTTATGGGCATGTTGCTGCCAACAGTCCAAGCAGAGTTAAAGCACTATTGATACGGAACTGCCTGTAACAAATTCAGCTTTGGATAAGTCATTTCCCAGGTGGAAGAACCAGCAGACTCTGAATCTAACGAAGAGATTAAGAGTGATGACATTGAGAAGTCTCGTACTCTAATTCCTCCCGAGAACACCCTAGTGATTACGGAGTTTACTAATGTCTTCCCTAAAGACAGTACTCTGATTCCTCCTGAAGTTACCCCTGTGATTACAGTGTTTGTTGATGTCATTCTAAAAAATCTCTTGGACAAATTGCCATCGACGTATGACACCCAAAACACTGTTAAGTCTTCAGAAGTAGTCATCTACCTAGTAGATGAAGCATGTGAAAGTGAAGACATTGCACACAACTTCATTAGGCAAACACCTGTGATTCAATTACCCGTTGTCAGTACTGCATTTTCACAGTTGGAAGAAAAGAATGATGGAAAAGGAACTGCGATCTTCCACACATTCATTGAAATAGGAGATAAGAATTATGAACTGAATGTGGACCGTGGAAGCTGCATCACTGCATTGTTCTCTGAACTGATTGAGAAGGATGGATTAAAGACGTTGCCCCACTCGCACACGTTTAAGGTATCATGGATTGAATTCATAAACTTAGGAGTAAAACACTCATGTTTCATTTCTATTAATTTTCATCTTTACTTTTGGAGAACCTTATGACACATGTTAGGCACCAAATCGAAATTCTCTATTGCTTTCCAACCTCAAACCGATGGTCAAACTGAAGTCGTCGATAAGAGTCTAGGTAAGAGTCTTCATGATATAGTTTATGATTTTAGGTCTAGACATCTCATTTATCTTATGGTTAATCACTATGGAGTCTGTATCATCATAAAATTCTCTAAGTCTGCATCATCATTTACATCACTCCACGTGCACAAATTACACGAGAGATCAATGATAAGATAGCTTAAAATAACGCTAACTACAAGTTACGAATTGACGTTAGGAAATGATTTAAAACTTTTTATCATGTGATCATTTACACGCTTGTATTACTGGTCAATTCCAAATTTTAAAGAAACTAGGCGACAATGTTTATGTTATAGATTTGTCCGAATCTATTGGTATCAGTTCTACTCTCAATATTGAAGATCTAGTAGATTATAAGTGCCTTGATTTAAATCTTAGTAAGACGATGAGTCATCTCATGAGGTTTTTTTTTAGTCCCTCCCTCCACTACTTTCAAATATTTTACTTAATACAACACATCAAGTTGATAATATTTTAGATGATGAAATTATCACCACAACGATGGTGTGACTCGTAAATATTTGATTCGATGGAAAGAAAAATCACTTAGTGATGATACATGGGTTGATCGAAGTGAACTTTAACTGATTGATTCCGACATATTGGAGCAATATGAGAGCATTTTCACCTCTAACTCGACGGGTCGAGTTCTCTCTCTTCTGGGGAAAATGATGTGGACATCCAGTGACGATCTTGGCGGTCTATCATCGTTAGAGAAGATGAGCCATTTCTACTTGGATTGAGTAATTTTGAGTAACTTTATGTATTTTCTATTTTCATGTATTTTTGGTTTATTATATGTCTTTTGTTTATTTTAGTTTGCTTTTATTTTTAGTACCACATCGGTTATGGTTGAAAGTCAAGTTTCATATTGCCTATAAAAAGAGGCCAACTTGTAATCTTTTGAATCAATAAATACAATTGAAAGCTTTTATAATTTTCTCAAATTTGAGTAAGATTTGGATTCCTCAAAATTCAAAACCCTTTAGGAGTGTGAAGCCCTAAAGCCTTTAGGAGCGTGGATACCTAATAATATTTATTCCCCCTTCTACAAAGAAACTCAAGAAAATTTAATCTCAAATTTCTCTCATCCTCTCCCTCAAATTTCTCTCCCCTTTCCTTTCCTTTGTCCTCTCTCACACACTCATCATCATCAACCAACAACATCCCGACTTCAAGTTCTCGACCTCTATGCCCCGGCAACCAACCACCTTTCGAGCGAATCCTTGCTGGGCTCGAGCATTACTGCTCAATGTCGAGTCCGCAACGCAGCAGATCAGTCTACCATCTTCCCGCTAATCGACAACAAGAGCTACTCATATACAACAAGACACTGAGATCGAACACGATTCTCAGTAGGTACAATTCTAATTCTAGATTCTTTATTTACAAGTCTGATATTACATTATATGGGATATTATCAATAACTGATTATTGTCCACATAAATTGTGAGCCGTGTGATTTTGCTGCCCTTTATTCCGTATGTTTTTTTATTGTCTGTAGAATCTTTTACCAGCATAACATAAATTAATCAATTAGTTTCTTTTGATTTGCAATAGACCATACGCATATGCATGTTTGATCATCTAGATCAATTTTGTTAGTTTTATATCCTTTCCTTCCATGATCGTTACATGTTGGTGAAACGTTAAATTGAGTAATATTATTATTGATTTCTGCACATGAACACGTTTCACATCAAAGTCACAAATTAAACTAACTTCTAATTTCATCAATGTAACTCATTCTTAACGGTGAATCATTCAACATTAGTATTTTAGTGAGAGGAGGCGACAGGGGATTGGGCAGAGAGTCGCTCTCGATCGATAGAGGAGGTGAGACACATTTTGTTAAATTATTAGAATTAGTATTAATGGCTGACATGAGATCTGATGTCATTAACGGTTAAGATCATATTTATATAACTTAAATTGATAAGATGATTTAATTAAGAGCTTTAAATACAGTTAATTGGGTCAACCCATCATGTCGACCTAGTGGAGCTCCATTGTGCCTTTACTGGGCCGTGCTTGTGCCATGCCGTGCTAGGCCAAGGTGAGCCTAGACATGGCACGAAACTATATGGGCTGTAAAATTTACGGCCCAGAGCCCATCGTGCCGGTCCATGTAACAAAATTTTTCATGCCGGCCCATCATGCTTTGGGCCGACACTAGCCCATCACCAACCCTATGTGTCGTGTGTAATGCCTAGAGCTTTTATCTAGGTAGTCTAATTTATTCAAAACTTTCATCATGTGTGTCCAGATCAGAACGACCACTTGTAGATAGTCTGTCAACAAGAAAACTTCACATATGTATGTTACGTCATACAATATATGTAATATTTTCTCTGCCCTTGTACACAAGTCTGCCTCCTACTTCATATCTATATCCTGAGACTAGAGTGAAGTTTGCAAATCATAAAACTTAGTACAGTCATTGTCACTCAACTGGGGTGGATAAGGGATTTTGAATGAGCCCTGACACTTCTCTCGGGAACAATGCTTCCATGTTCTAGAGAACCAACAAAGAGTATTTTTGTGGTTACAAGAGTTTCCAGGTATTCATTCTGGCTGGTTCCTTTTGTGTTATATATATCTGGAAGCTCTTTCTGTTAAGATAACTCCTTTACAAAGATTATTCTGTCTGTTAAGTTTTTGCCATTAAGGTTATTTATTAGCGCAAGATCGACAGTTTATGCAGTGTCTGTTCCTTTTATTTAGGTGCTCTAACTTTGTTCGGCTCACCCAGTCCTGGCGCATGCAAAAAAGCACTTTTATCTTTTGAGACTTGAGTTTCAAAAAATGTTAACGATATTTTGAAGAGCAGAAAATTATTACATGTCCTTCTAGATCATTAGATGAGTTCTCAAATATGTTTGGTAAACACAATTTGAATTTTAGAAATATAGTAGGTTGAATTAAATAAAAGCTATCATAGTTTCAAAGGTGTGATTGTTGGATTTAAATGAATTTTTTTATAGTTGGGTTAGATGATATTGAAACATGAATGACTAGGATCCATTTGAGGTGCGGTGGGAGAACATAACATTAGTTCATGAGCCGTAAAGAATTTGCATTACATTAGTAGAGATGTGTTATTCTCAGGATTAGCAGCCAAGCAGTGTCCTCCCTGGAAACCAACCCCACCAGAAAAGGAAAGCAAAAACAAATTTGGGCAGGTATGGCAGTGTTCTCTTTGTAGTTTTGCAATGTTCTATGTAAAGTTAATTACCTGAAACCCACCAAACTGGTTCAGGTAAATTCGGGCAGGTTTTAGTTTTGATTGGGAAAGATTGGAGCTCATGGGGTTTTCAGGTATGGGCTTCCCTTCTTTTTCTTTTTCTTTTTCTTTTTCTGATGGATGTTTTCTTAGCTAGCCAATGTCCAATTATGTACTATAGTTCTTAAATAGATTTTAATTGGCCAAGAAGAGATCAGTCACACAACAATTTAGTTCAAGTCCTTTTAGTATACATGAAATCAACAATTTTTAGGAAATAGACAAGCACACCATGAGTCATCTCTCTCTCTCTCTCTCTCTCTCTCTCTCTCTCTCTCTCTGTGTGTGTGTGTGTGTGCGCGCGCGCGCGCGAAGTGACATGTAGGAAGTAGGGATGTAACAGGAGTGGATATAGGTATTATATATCTTTATGTGTTGTCTTTTAGCGAATATGGATTCAGACACAAATATTCTAACTTGCTAACCATATTATTAGCCGGATAAGAATTTGGGTTCAGATCGGATTTGAATATTTGTCGGGTATTAGTGAATATGAACAACAAATAGAGAAATAGATGAGCTATTCCCGTAATTTTTTTTCTTTTTTATTTGAAAATGTTAAAAATTATATAAAGATCGCATGTGTGTCTTTTTTTAACCAAAATATCAAATCATCTAATACTTGTTGTATTTGAAATATATGTACATTCAGATTTTCTTTTCAGATATGTAGTCGGATATATCAGATACTTTTACTATTACCATTTCGTACGTATACAGATATCCATATTCAGAAAACAAAGTAGGATTGACCTAAATTATATTGTTCCCACCACCTGGGTTCGGATGAGTTTCAGGGGTAAGTTAGACCCAAATTTTGCAGTCTGGGGCTGGTTGGCTTTGTTAGAGATATCAAAGACAGCACGTGACTCATGTGAAACATGTGATCCATGTGAAAGAAATCCCTCATGAAATCAATCATATCTTAAAATCTTTCCATAATTATAGGAACACATGAGGCTCATGACCAGATCTTAAAATCTCTTCATAGGAACACATGGGACTCATGCACCATGTGTATCTCATTCTCTCTCTCAGTCAATATTTCTTATTATTTCTCCTAAATCAGTGTAAACATGTGACCAATATGTGTGTATATATATACAATCAAGAACTATAGCTAGTGGTATCTTTTCATTGCACAAATAAGTGTTCTCCTTCTTTATCTTGGTATCAGAGCAACTCCTGTACCATATCAAGTATTTCCTCTTCATCTTTCCTCACCTCCATCCAAACACCTGCATTCATGGTTACTCCCAATACAAACATCACTCACTTTTAAATGTCAAACTCGACAAGGGAAACTATCTACTGTGGCGTTCTCATTTCCTTCTTTTTCTCAAACTCCACGATCTCCAAGGCCTCTAAGGCCTCGTCGACGGAGCCTCTTTGTGTCCGGTTTCTTCCTTTTACCGAGAAGGATGCTCAGCCCGCTATCAATCCGGAATATACTCGCTGGATCAAGCTTGATCAGATGCTCTTATACTGGCTTATCTCCTCGCTCACTGAGGCTGTTCTTGCTCATGTCGTCGGCCTCACCACATCTCGCGATGTGTGGTGCTCTCTGGAGCGAATCTTTGCGTCACCCGCCAGAGCTAGAGTGCAACAACTCAAATACCAGTTGTACACCGTCAAGATGAACACCTCTTCTATGTCAGAGTATATCCTGTCTGTCAAGTCCATCGTGGACATCCTGGCGGCAATGACTAATCCAGTTGCCGACTCCGACCTCGTCTCTACCTTGCTCACGGGTCTGTCTCTCGAATATGACTCGTTCGTCACCTTCGTCAACACACAAGTCGACCCTGTACTGTCAGAAGAACTCATTGGCCTCATGCTTAGCAGGAGATTTATCGTGGGCATGCTATCACTTCACCAGACTCCACAATCCTCATCTCCCCTTCTCCTGCGGTTCATACTGCTTCCCGCACTCCAAGCCATTCAGCTCCATCTTTCCGTGGTCGTGGCTGAGGCAGGGAGCACGGTCGTGGTCGTGGACGTTCCTTTCCACCACCACATCAGTTTGCCGGTGGCCAACCTCAATGCCATATCTGTAGTCGTTTTGGCCATTATGCTAACCAATGCTACAATCGTTATGATGATTCGGCTAGCCCAATTGCTATTCTCCACTCTTATGGGAATAGTCCAGTCGATCCCAACTGGTATGTTGACTCCAGAGCCACTCATCACCTAACAGCTGACATGGCGAATTTGGTGGTTCACTCAGAATATCAAGGACCCGACAGAGTTCGCATGGGTAACGGGACAAGTTTGCATATCCGATCTACTGATACTTCTTTATTGTGTTCTCCTGTTTCTTCTTTTGCCTTGAAAAACCTTTTACATGTTCCTGCTATCACCAAAAATCTTGTCTGTTAGTCAATTTACTGCTGATAATAAAGTCCTTGAATTCCACCGACTCTTGTTTTGTCAAGGATCTCTCCACTCGGAAAACTCTACTGCGGGGACAACTTAAGGATGGCTTGTATGTCTTCTCCTTGAGGAATCATAACTTCACCGCCTCTCCCCAGGCTCTTCTCGGTGAGCGTGTATCTTCCTCCGTCTGGCATGAGCACCTAGGTTTTCCCTCCAGTAGAATTGTCTTCAGTGTTTTATCTCAGCAATTGCTTCCTTTCTTCACTGACCGTGCTGGTACCCCTCTCTGCATCTCCTGTCAGCAAGGAAAAAATAACTGTCTCCCTTTTTTGCCATCTTCCACGATTGCTACTGCTCCTTTAGAGCTTATTCACTCTGATCTATGGAGTCTGTCTCCTATGTCTGCTGTAAGTGGTCATCGCTATTATATTAGCTTTGTAGATCACTACAATAAGTATGTTTGGCTTTATCCTTTAATTACTAAAGGTGATGCTTTCTCCATTTTCTTGAGTTCAAAATTCATGTGAAAAAATTTCTTGAGCGTTCCATTAAAGCACTTCAAACTGATGGTGGTGGTGAGTTCATCAAATTTAAATCTTACTTGTCTTCTCAGGGTATTACTCATCGCTTATCCTGTCCACACACTAGCGCCCAAAATGACACCGCAGAAAGAAAGCACCGCCACCTTGTCGAGACTGGCCTCACTCTTTTGGCCCGGTCAAATGTTTCATTCCACTACTGGCCTTATGCTTTCCAAACCTCCTCATTTCTCATTTATAGAATGCCCACCCCCGTACTCCATCATCTCTCTCCTAACTAGAAATTATTTCATAAAGCACATGATTACCTTTTCTTACGAATTTTTGGTTGTGCTTGTTGCCCTCATCTGCGTCCATATCAAACTCATAAGTTTAGTTTTTCGGTCTAGTCAATGTGTCTTCTTAGGTTACTCTGCTTTGCATAAAGGTTATTAATGTTTGCATGTCCCCTCTGGTCGTATTTACATATTCCGGGATGTTGTGTTCAACAAGTCTTCCTTTCCTTTCCTGTCTCCTCTGTCCTCTCTCTCTCTCTCTCTCTCTCTCTCCACCTACTCCCACACCTTTACCACCGATCTCCATGTCTCTGTTACCTTCCATTGTTCCAATCCCCTCTTCTCATGCAGGCCCCACCATTGACTCTTCTCCTCCTCTACCACCTCCTCCATCACATACTCCTTCACCACCTCCATCAGCAACCGTCGATGAGTCCTCATCATCCTCATCCTTAGGCTCTCCCAGTGCCCCTCTTAGCAGACCCCACCATATGGTCACCAGAACACAGGATAACACCAGAACACTAAACGTCTGGCAGCCACCCGGTATCCCATGCCTACCTGTCTCATGGCCGACTTGGCCACCACTCCTGTCGAACCCACATGTTTCATGCAAACTTCTAAAGATCCCAAGTGGCGCTAGGCAACTGACACTGAGCTGAATGCCTTGCTTAAGAACAAAACCTGGTCTCTTGTGCCATACCGCTCTACCATGAATCTGGTTGGCTACAAATGAGTTTTCAAGTTAAAACATAAACCTGATGGCTCTGTTGACAGGTATAAGGCCTGCCTGGTGGCCAAGAGTTTTCATCAACAATCAGGATTAGACTATGATGAGATATTCAGTCCGGTCATCAAATCAGTCTGGCAGTCTAAAGGGCTGGTCTATTCGACAGTTGGATGTGAATAATTCAATTTTGTAGGGTTTTCTTACTGAGACGGTCTACATGGGATTCATCAATCCCATTTGTCCCAATCATGTATGCAAACTTCACCGCAGTATCTATGGCCTCAAACAGGCTCCACTGGCCTGGTTTTCTCACATCAGCAGTTATCTAGTCACAATGGGCTTTGTGGGTTTCAACTCCGGCACGTCTCTCTTCCTTTGACGGGCCGGGACAGATCTTTTTCTGGTTCTTATCCATGTGGATGACATCATCACAGGCAATGACTCACGGACTATCACTCGTCTCATTCAAGAACTATGCCGGGATTTCTCATTAAAAGACCTCGGCCCACTGCACTATTTCTTGGGCGTGGAGTGTGACCGTACACCCTCAGGTCTCTTTCTCTCTCAACAGAAGTACATCCGTTACTTGCTTCCCTGACTCAAGATGGATGGTGTCAAGCATGTCAGCTCGCCTATGGTTACTTCCTGTAAGCTCTCCAAGATTGTTGGCAAGCCTCTCTCTGACCCCTTTGTCTATCGAAGTACTGTTGGGGCTCTACAATACTTAAGCTTTACCAGACCCGATATTGCCTTCTCGGTGAACAAGGTCGTTCAGTTCATGCAAGCTTTAACCGATGAGCATTGGAGCGCTGTAAAACGGATCCTCTGTTACCTCAAATCTACCATTCAACATGAACTTTTTCTCTCTTCTCCTTCTTCTTTATCTGGCTTTGGGTAAACCTGACCCGATGCACAACCTTAATAGTAGCGCTCCTCACATCCCACATTATCCTCCTCCTAAACAGGAAAACATAATGTACCTTGCAAACTCTTATCTGCTCTAGAAATAACTTACTGGGGGAACATTGATGTGTCAAGTAGCCAACTGCTTTAAGCACTTTTCCACTTGTATTTCTGGGCGCATCTGTTATCTCTTCTGCTCCAGTTGGAGATGCTATTTACTGCTTGCAGGGTCGATTCATTTCCTACTATCACAAAAAAACGAAAGCTCGGTTTGGACTGTAAACGGATTTCTTGTTTCATACCTAGGATAACAATGAATCATGAAAATACGCAGGTCTAGGTTGCACTTTCTTTCGAAATGCAGAATTTTGCCTACGTCGAAACAAGCATTTACTACTATGCCTGTAAATCTACACTTCCATTGTCCATATTGCAGACTTCTTGCTAGCAAGCTTCTTGTTCTCGTCATGCTAGAAGGAAAAAAAATAAGTCTCTCTCTCTCTCTCCCCCCCTCCCTCCCTCCCTCCCTCTCTCAGCTGTATGGAATCCTTTAACGCAATATTGTGTTTTCAAATCTCTAAATGTATCTGCCATGGTCCTGGGGGGGGGGGGGGGGGGGGGGGGGGGGGGGGGGGGGGGGGGGCGGGGGGCATTTAAAAGGTAAAACTGATCAAACCGGCCGAGCCATAAATGTTCGGTCGGTTCGGTTCGGTTCATTTTTTTTACAAAGTAGTGCAATTGCGGTTTAGTATTTGAAATAGTCCGATTTATGCGGTTTCGGTTTGGTTTCGCAGTTTTGTACACTGAACCAATCGAAAATCGAATGAATCAGTGTATGTATCAGTGAGTGCGTGTATCACTAAGCTTTCAAAAGCAATTTGCTTAGCATTCTGAAAGCTTTCGAAAGCTCCACGAAGCTTTTGAAAGCAATTTGCTCAGCTCTCTGTGAACTGGCTGAAGCTTTCGAAAGCTTCGTGAAACTTCCGAAAGCTGTATGCCAACCGCAAAATCAGACCGAAATCACATGCAAAATTCGTTGCGGTTTGAGGTCGGTGTCGTTAGGAAATTGGTTTGGTTTGGTTTGGTTTGAGCTTTTTTGAGAAAAAACCGCACCGCACACCGCCCGATGCTTACCCCGACATGGTCCAACCATGATTCTATACTCTGATTAACCATGATTCTATACTTTGATTTAAATTTCACCCTTTCAGATATTTTTCCAGTTCCGTTGCCAATACTGGGTACCAGTCAAGAATTTGTATTCATTTTCCATGATATTATGCGTGAATTAGACATATCACTAATTCTTCAGAAGATCAGTGAAATTTTGAACAAGTGTTTACAGAAATATCAGGGGTTCTTCTATTTAATGTTTTTTCTTCTTGTTGCTTGCTGGATATTTCATTTGTATTCATCAGCAGCCGGGTGGACTACTATTATTACTCTGCCGAATTTTTTGAACAAATTGGTTCATTGTAGTTCATGCACATGCAGTGCGGCTTTTTGTGAGCTATGCAGCTAGGTTTCTTTATTATTTTGCAAGGATTTAGTTTTTGCCTTATTGTAGCGGTCAGTTTCCGACCTTCTCAAGATCATGCCATGCCATGTGTTCACACGTGACCGCTTCTAGAACATCTGAGTGGGAGTTCTCTTTCCGTTCAAATTCCGAGCGGTTCAGGTAATTAGGAGGAGGAGATAAAATAAGTTATGAGAAATCTTTATTTCTAAGCCAAATATTCACTCGAACTCGGTAGTTATAGTTCGGAAACAAATCAATCACATCAATAACTGTACGTAGACCACCAGATAAAGATGAACTCTCAGCCAACCAATTCAAACCTGGATGTTCAACTCTAACCGCTTCTGAGATAAGCAGTTAAATATTTAAACAGAGTTGGACTGTCGAGTCTTATTAAACAAACACTATTTGTATAAATAGTAGATCCTTTCCAACATGGAGGACGATCAATTGAGCCCAGAAATCCTAGCACATCAGAGAATCATTATTGTAATCGCTATTATTATAGTGGAATCTTTCTCTCCTCTGTAGTTTTTCTCTTTCTGATTTTTCACGTGAACTTATGTGTTTGTATTAGTTTCTCTGAGAATTTTTTGACCCATCTTCAGAATTTCAGTGCGTGGATAAATTCCATATGAAATTACCCACAGTACTTGTGTTTCAAGCACAACAAGTTGAAGGAACTCGTTGAGTTGGTTTGTTTGAGACAACAAATACAATGTTCGTCTGCTATCCGATATTTGAACTACATACATAACTGAAATACTTCAAATTCAAAAATTCTGAAACGCTTTTCTGAAAGCAAAATGCCACAAAAAAAAAGAGAAAGGAAAAAAGAAAATATACATCCATAACTACATCCAGTTTCTTAGAAAACATGTAGAATTGTGTTCTGGTGTCACTGTACTTGAGAGGCTAACAAGGAAGCTGAACACTTTACCATGTGTTATGGACTTAAACAGGGATCTCTCTACATTATTAGAGGAACGATCCTGAAGGAAGGCAATGGTGAGCTCCATGAATGTGGAATCACAAGGCAATGTGATCGGCTGGTCGCCTGGTAAACTGAACAATTCCTCCGATGTTCTGAAGAGCGCTCTCAACACGTTGCTCTTGAGACACGTCAAGGGAAGCTCGAAACGCTGAGCATCCATCGTGTACACAACAAAATGCCCTTTGCTTGCCACGGCTGCATCGCTTTTGTCAGAATCGTCACCATGAGCGATCTTCGAGGAGAGTCGTCTCCTTCCTAGTGTCACCACCTTCTTCCACTTCCTTGCCAGCTGAAGGAGCCTCTTGGGGCTGATCATGTTCAAATGGGAAAATGTTGTAAAGACTATGCGGTGTATGTTTTGGTTTGTAGAGATCTTATATGTGACTATTATATATAGAGCGTGATAGGGTGAGTGCGTGCAAGTGGAGCTTTCCAATCTTTGGTGGGTAACTGATAGAAAAACTATGTGCTGATAGTTGGAATCTAGCCAAGCTTCTGACAAGGGGGAAAAAAAAAAAAAATTGTATCGAGTAACATATTTATTCAAATACAACAAACCGTACTTGAGTTACGTTAGATAGCCCACAGCCAGCGTAAAACATTTATCAAACCTAATATTTTTCTCGAATGAGAAAAAAAAATGGAAATATTTGATTCTGTATCGTGGAAATTTCGTCATTTTTGGCCACTGATCATGTGACTGTTAGGAATTTGGTTTGGTGTCTACATTCATTTGATCATTCGCCTGCAATCCAAACACATACGTGAATCTCTCTCTCTCTCTCCCCCCTCCCCCCTGCTCCCGAAATTTCGAAGAGGAAACTGTGGGCGCTGCTCATTCTCTGGCTGAGCTCCGAGCAACCTGCAAACAGGCAATGGCCGTGAGCTCTCCACATCTTATGTCGAGTTCCAGCAGCTAGCATGCATCAATATGTACAATGCTCGCTGCTCAATCGCTCGTTCCTGCACAAGTTAATTAACAAGAGGAATCTGGCCAGGATCTTTGCAGGCCATCCACTGTTTTGCAATCACAGCCAGTGGAAAATAAAGCCCTCTTGCTGCCGAGAAATTTGTTCCCCTGCACGAAGAGTACACAAGGTTATCGTGCATCCTTCACTTTCATCAATTTTGGAAGTTGGTCCCGTCTGATGTTGGTCTTCAAAGATTATAGCAAATTTTTTTTTTATTTTGGAAAAAATTATTATATCGTCTGCAGTACTTGACCCTTTAAAGAGTTTTACAATAATTCTTGGTCACGTTCCTTCTACTCTGAATCCTTTCAAATTGATGAATTGCCTCTGAAGGACCCCAATCATGTGGACAACCAAAACCTCATTAAATTCAATAGAGTATGTCCAAAATTTCTCATGGTTAGAGGACAGTAGAAATACTGGCCGCAGCGCCTGTTGGAATCAACAAGGGGTCCATGCATGCAGGTAAAATAGTGAGGACAGTATATCTGCAGTATACTTGACAGTTATTAGTTACAGATTATAAAAACGAGCCGTTTCTATCTTGCTGGTTGTTATGATAGTCAAAGAAATTGGCTATCCACCAAAAGCATTTAGCCATCCTTCACCCATCATCCTGTTGGCCCAAGGTTACAATCACCCTTGTTTAGTGTGTTTTGATGATTACAAAACATATTAGTTATTTGTACTAATATTGTTTATTTGTTAAGTGTGTTTCAGGGATCTAACTCATCTAGAAAGTTTATTCCTTATTAGCAAAGGTTTTGGACTCAAGTCAACTCAATTTGGGCTCAAGAATCAAGTTTTGAAGATCATATGGTGAAAGCCCTCTTGAAGAACTTGAAATCTTTAGAATCATTGTAAGAATAGAATGTTAAAGTTTGAGTGTTGGATATTGGCTCTAGGATACACACACACACAATTTGGTTTTGTTAAAATGTGAGTCTTGTATTTAAGTTTTCATGTTTTAAAGTTTGTTTCATGCCTTAGTAGATATTTACATGACCCTAAGTTTTACAAAATAAATATCATGTTTAGGTCATGTTTATATACTCCTACTAGCATGTTACTTAAGTTTGTTCAAACCCAAAACTATTTTACAAAATTTTTCTAAGTCAAAAATTACTGTTTTTTTTCCTGTTTCAGGCTGACCGGCCGACCGGCCCGGTCGACCGGCACCAGTGCCAGGACGTGCACATTTGTGCACGTCTGTCGGTCGACCGCCCCGGTCGACCGACTGTGAGCAGTTGCTCTCTGGTTTTCTGGGTCGACCGGCCGGTCGACCGCCAGAAGACCCGAGCCAACGGCTCTTTGACCAGCTGAGCTGGCGATCGACCGGCCCAGTCGACCGCCAAGCCTGCACATGCCCAACTGCTCTTTCCTCTTTTGTGCAATTCTGAAATCTGTTTTTCAGATTACTTTTTGGCAGACTTTTTCAGGGTTTTCCAGTTCTTTTTCAGAGCAAATAAGCTCTAAATAAATTGTTTTAAACCTATTTTTCTCCCTATAAATAGAGGAGAAGACTCTCTTGCAAAATACCAAGAAAAATCCTCAAGTTTTCAAAGTTTTCAAAGAGAAAAGAAAAGTGTTTTAAGCTCTCCATTTCCAACTCTTTCTTGAGCTAGTTTTCAGTTGTGTTCCCAAGCAAAAATCCTCTCTACAACTGAGTTTTTCTCACTACACTTCATAGAGCCAAAAATCCCTTACTCATTCTATAGTGAAGTTGTAAAAAGAGTGAGAGTGTTGTAAAAGAGTTTGGTGATCTTGTTGTGATCACTCTTGTTCTTGTGATCTTCTTGTTCTTGTGGAGACACCTCTTCGGTAGAGGTTATTGTACTTGGTGGAGCTCGGTGCTCGGGTCTTCGGTAGACCGTTGTAATCGTCCTCGGTGGATAGTGGAAACCCTTCACGGAGGTGAAGGCGGGGAGTAGAGCGGTGGCTCGAACCTCGAAACAAACATCTTGTGTTTGCGATTGCCTTGTGTTCATTTTTTCTTTAAATTTCTCTTGCACTCTATTGCTTTCAATTATTTGCTTGAGATCTAGTTTTATTTCCTTGTGCTATTGCTTGTGATACTTGTGATATATCTTGTGTGCATTTCATCATTGCATATTATTCATTACTTGTTCGATCAATTCTCATACAACAAGGTTGCATTGCGCACCTCTAACCCATTCAAGGGGAATTGGGAGGAAGGAGTTCAGAACCTCTCACAGGGTATTCGGCTCTTAGTCTTGTTTTGAGAGATCGTTGCATCATTCATCCATCTTAGTTTTAAAAAGATTGTTAGATTAGCAATTATACCTATTCACCCCCCTCTAGGTGTTTTTCAATTGGTATCAGAGCTTGGACTCTAGGATTTGGCTTAACAACCTTAGAGAGATCCTAATTTTGCTAATCATTTCATTCATACTCACTTAGTAAAAATGGCCGATGGAATTAAAACCCCTCCTAAGTTTGATGGACTTAACTTTCCCATATGGAAGGTTAAGATGACCGTTTTCTTGGAATCTCTAGGTAGTCGAGTTGCAAAGGCCGTGACCAAACCCTTTAGTGCACCCCCCGGTGATGAATCCACTTGGTCCGAAATAGAGACCAAAGAATTTGATGCCAATGCTAGGGCTCACTATGCACTACTTCAAGCCCTTAATGATGATGACATAGCTAGAGTTATTCATTGCAAGTCCGCATATGAAATTTGGACACATTTGCTAGTTACACATGAAGGGACCTCACAAGTGAAGAGGGCTAAGATTGACCTTCTTCGGTCCCAATATGAGAATTTTTGCATGCAAGAAAATGAAACCATAGATGATATGGTTACAAGATTTACAAAGATTACTAATGGACTTTCTTCTCTAGGTGATGCTATTGATAATGATCAAAGAGTTAGAAAGATCATCCGGGCTCTTCCTCCTTCATGGGAAGTAAAAGCAACAACCTTGAAGGAACTCAATGACAAGGAAGAGATGGAATTGATTGGTCTCATTGGGAACCTCAAAACCCATGAGATGGAGAGGAAAGTGAGGGAGGACATGGCTCCTTCCAAGAAGAAGACAATAGCCTTCAAAAGTCAATCCACACACTCCGACGAAGACGATGAAAAAGAAGATGACGAAGAGCTCTCACTTATTGTGAAGAACGTCCGGAGGATGTACAACAAGGCTAAATTTCAAGGAAGGAAGAGATGGCAATGAGGCAAAGAAGAAAGAAAGATCATTTGCTTTAATTGCCAAAGACCGGGACACATAGTGGCGGAGTGTCCGGATAAAGTGAAGCCCTCCACCTCAAAGAAGCCTCACAAGAAGAAGGCAATGAAAGCTACATGGGATTCCGAGAGCGAATCCGAGGAGGAGATTGATACCGCCAACATGTGCTTCATGGCTAATGAAAGCACAAGTAAGGTAACCCCTTCCACTTCTCCTAATGATGAACTTTTCATGGATGAATTAGGAGAAGCTTTTGTAGAATTATCACATAACTATGATTTTCTTAAGAAAAAGTATTTAAAAATGAAAAAGGAAAATGAATCTCTTAATCATCAAGTTTTTACTCTTTCTAAAGAAAAGGATGAATTACTTTCCACTCTTGTTTCCACTCAAAAAGATTTTGACAAGTATAAGATTTCTTGTAAAGGCAAGTCTCCACAAATTGATTCTAATGAGATTACCATGCTTAAAGAAAGAATAGACTCATTGGGAATTGTTTTAAAAAATTGTGAGTTTGATAAGAAGAAGATAAAGGCCATGTTTCCTAAGAAACAAGCCCCTAAGAAAAATGTTCACCATGCTCATGCTCATGTTCATACCACACAACCTTTACATCGTGGCAAACCCCCAAAGCATGCTCACACTTCACACACACATCATGCATTCATGTATGGAAGAGTGTTCTCATGTTCACATTGTGGGCGGAAAGGACACTTAGCCAATTTTTGCTATGATAGACTAAGTGCATCTTATCATAATGTTTGGGTTCGAAACACTAACTTTCAAGGACCCAAGAAAGTTTGGGTACCAAAGTCAACAATTTTGTTAAATGATATAGGTACCTTCCAAAGCCCAACGACGTAGAGGATTGTGGTATCTTGATGGTGGTTGCTCAAGGCACATGACTTGGGACATCAACAACTTTGCAACCCTATCAAGATACCATGAAGGTGGCACCGTCACCTTCGGAGATGATGCCAAGGGTAAAATCATTGGTATTGGTAATGTAAAACTCGGCACATCCCCTTTAATTGAGAATGTTGTTTTAGTTGATGGCCTCAAGCATAACCTCTTGAGTGTTAGTCAACTTTGTGATAAAGGTTTTGATGTAGTTTTTAATAATGTAGCTTGTAAAGTAATTGATAGAATTTCTAATACTTGTGTGTTTTCCGGTTTTCATGAAAATAATGTTTATATGATAGATATGTCTAATATGTCTTGTAATATTACTTGTTTAAAAGCCCTCGATGATGACTCTTGGTTGTGGCATAGAAGATTAGGGCATATTTTTTTTGACCATATTTCTAGGTTAAACACAAAGGAAATGGTGAAAGGTATTCCTTATTTGAGTTTTGAAAAGGACCGAGTTTGTGACGCATGTCAATTTGGGAAACAAACTAAGTCTTCTTTCAAGTCAATTAAGGATATCATGACATCACGTCCTTTGGAGCTAATTCATATGGATCTATTTGGCCCTACACAAACCAAAAGTCTAAGTGGGAATAGATTTGCATTTGTTTTGGTTGATGACTTTTCACGATTTACTTGGGTTTTCTTTCTTGAACACAAAAATCAAGCACTTTCATATTTCCAAACTTTTAAGAAAAGAGTTGAAAAAGAAAAAGATGTTTCAATTTTAAGAATAAGAAGTGATAGAGGAGGTGAATTCATTAACCTACCCTTTACCACTTTTTGTGAAGAACATGGAATTAAGCATGAACTTTCTTGTCCTAGAACTCCACAACAAAATGGAGTAGTTGAAAGGAAAAATCAAACTTTACAAGAGATGGCTAGGACAATGCTAAGTGAATATGGTCTACCACATTATTTGTGGGCCGAGGCCGTAAATACATCATGCTATATATCAAATCGTGTTTTCTTGTGCAAAAATACTTCAAAGACTTCTTTTGAAATGTACTTTTCTAGAAAACCAAATGTTTCATATTTTAAAGTTTTTGGATGCAAATGTTTTGTTTTAAATACAAAAGATAATTTAGGAAAATTTGATGCTAAAGCTTATGAGGCAATTTTTGTGGGTTATTCTAATACTAGTAAAGCTTATAGAATCTTCAATAAATCATCTTTGACTATTGAGGAATCTATACATGTTAAGTTTGAAGAATCTAACTTGTTTGTTAAGAATGTTGTAGAAATAGATGCTTTGGATGAAGGCTTGGAGAAAGTGACCTTGGAGAATACTACTACTATGGGAGACAAGCCAAAGGATGATGAAGGAAGTGAAGCTAAAGTAGAAGAGGCTCAAGGAAATGAAAATCAAACAAATGAAGTGGAGCCTACTCAACAACTTCCAAAGGGTTGGAGATACAATCATCATCATCCCAAGGACCTCGTCATAGGTGAAGTATCAAAAGGGGTAACCACTCGCTCTAAACTTCATGATTATTGTGGACATTATGCATTTATTTCTCATGTTGAACCCAAGAACGTCCTCGAAGTCGAGGCCGATTCATATTGGTTGCTAGCCATGCAAGAGGAACTCAATCAATTTGAGCGCAACCAAGTTTGGCACCTTGTTCCTAGGCCCCACGATAGACCAACAATTGGTACTAAGTGGATCTTTAAGAACAAGTTGGATGAATCGGGTAACGTTGTTAGGAATAAAGCTAGGTTAGTTGCCCAAGGTTACACTCAAATCGAAGGAATCGATTTTGAAGAAACCTTTGCACCCGTAGCACGGCTTGAAGCCATACGGATGACACTAGCATTTGCCTCATATAAAGATTTTAAATTGTTTCAAATGGATGTTAAAAGTGCTTTTCTAAATGGTTTTATTGAAGAAGAGGTGTATGTTGAACAACCCCCCGGGTTTGTTGATCATACACATCCGGATTTTGTGTTTAAATTAGATAAAGCTCTTTATGGTTTAAAACAAGCCCCTATGGCTTGGTATGAAAGACTTTCTTCATTTTTGATTTCAAATGGTTTTAAGAAAGGTAAAATTGACACCACTTTGTTTACAAAACATGTAGAAAATGACATTCTTATTGTGCAAATATATGTAGATGATATTATTTTTGGTTCTACTAATGAATCTCTTTGCCAAGCTTTTGAATCATGCATGAAGGATGAATTTGAAATGTCTTTGATGGGGGAGCTCAACTATTTCCTTGGACTCCAAATCAAGCAAAGGAAGGATGTGATCTTCATCAATCAAGCCAAGTACACAAAGGAACTCATCAAGAGATTCGGACTTGAAGGCACTAAAGTGAGCAAAACTCCCATGGCAACAACTACCAAGCTTGATAAGGATGAACAAGGTAAAAGTGTAGACATTAAAGTTTATCGTAGCATGATAGGTAGTTTATTGTATTTGACGGCTAGTAGGCCGGATATCATGTTTTCCGTTTGTCTTTGTGCTCGTTTTCAATCATGTCCTAAGGAGTCTCATTTAGTAGCGGTAAAACGCATTATTAAGTACCTTAAGGGCACTATTGAAATGGGTTTGTGGTATCCGAAAACCGGACTATTTGATATGAAGAGTTTTTCGGATGCCGACTATGCGGGTTGTAGGGTAGATAGGAAGAGCACAAGTGGAACATGTCAATTCTTAGGTAATTGTCTTGTATCTTGGTCTTCCAAAAAGCAAAATTCGGTAGCCCTTTCAACCGCCGAGGCGGAGTATGTTGCGGCCGAAGCTTGTTGTGCACAAGTTCTTTGGATGAAACATACTCTCCTCGACTATGATTTACACTTTGATCATGTTAAAATATTTTGTGATAATACTAGTACAATTTGCATGACAAAGAATGCAAATCAACATAGAAAACCAAACACATTGACATTAGATATCACTTTCTTAGAGATCATTATGAGAAAGGTGATATTGATATTGATTATGTTTCTACCGATTTTCAACTTGCCGATATTTTTACTAAACCATTGGATTATGCTAGATTTTCATTTATTTGTGGTGAGTTGAATGTTTGCATTATAGATTCTTAAAGAAAAATTTCTTTTATTTTGTTTGTTTAACCCTTTTTGATGTATGACAAAAAGGGGGAGAAAAAGTATGAGTTTGTTTGTTGTTTTGTTTGTTTATTTTGTTTGTTTATTGTGTATATTTTGATGCATTTGAGTTTTTGACAAAACTATGTGTTTTCAATGCCTTATGTGTTTTTCAATGCCTTATGTATTTAGCTCTTCATTGACATTTTTGATACATAGCATTATTTGAGGGGGAGCTTTCCAAGCTCTTCTTCCATTTTTGTTTAAATAACCTATATGTTTTGTCATCATCAAAAAGGGGGAGATTGTTGGCCCAAGGTTACAATCACCCTTGTTTAGTGTGTTTTGATGATTACAAAACATATTAGTTATTTGTACTAATATTGTTTATTTGTTAAGTGTGTTTCAGGGATCTAACTCATCTAGAAGGTTTATTCCCTATTAGCAAAGGTTTTGGACTCAAGTCAACTCAATTTGGGCTCAAGAATCAAGTTTTGAAGATCATATGGTGAAAGCCCTCTTGAAGAACTTGAAGTCTTTAGAATCATTATAAGAATAGAATGTTAAAGTATGAGTGTTGGATATTGGCTCTAGGATACACACACACAATTTGGTTTTGTTAAAATGTGAGTCTTGTATTTAAGTTTTCATGTTTTAAAGTTTGTTTCATGCCTTAGTAGATATTTACATGACCCTAAGTTTTACAAAATAAATATCATGTTTAGATCATGTACTCCTACTAGCATGTTACTTAAGTTTGTTCAAACCCAAAACTATTTTACAAAATTTTTCTAAGTCAAAAATTACTGTTTTTTTCCTGTTTCAGGCCGACCGGCCGACCGGCCCGGTCGACCGGCGCCAGTGCCAGGACGTGCACATTTGTGCACGTCTGTCGGTCGACTGCCCCGGTCGACCGACTGTGAGCAGTTGCTCTCGGGTTTTCTGGGTCGACCGGCCGGTCGACCGCCAGAAGACCCGAGCCAACGGCTCTTTGACCAGCTGAGCTGGCGGTCGACCGGCCCGGTCGACCGCCAAGCCTGCACATGCCCAACGGCTCTTTCCTCTTTTGTGCAATTCTGAAATCTGTTTTTCAGATTGCTTTTTGGCAGACTTTTTCAGGGTTTTCCAGTTCTTTTTCAGAGCAAATAAGCTCTAAATAAATTGTTTTAAACCTATTTTTCTCCCTATAAATAGAGGAGAAGACTCTCTTGCAAAATACCAAGAAAAATCCTCAAGTTTTCAAAGTTTTCAAAGAGAAAAGAAAAGTATTTTAAGCTCTCCATTTTCAACTCTTTCTTGAGCTAGTTTTCAGTTGTGTTCCCAAGCAAAAATCCTCTCTACAACTGAGTTTTTCTCACTACACTTCATAGAGCCAAAAATCCCTTACTCATTCTATAGTGAAGTTGTAAAAGAGTGAGAGTGTTGTAAAAGAGTTTGGTGATCTTGTTGTGATCACTCTTGTTCTTGTGATCTTCTTGTTCTTGTGGAGACACCTCTTCGGTAGAGGTTATTGTACTTGGTGGAGCTCGGTGCTCGGGTCTTCGGTAGACCGTTGTAATCGTCCTCGGTGGATAGTGGAAACCCTTCACGGAGGTGAAGGCGGGGAGTAGAGCGGTGGCTCGAACCTCGAAACAAACATCTTGTGTTTGCGATTGCCTTGTGTTCATTTTTGCTTTAAATTTCTCTTGCACTCTATTGCTTTCAATTACTTGCTTGAGATCTAGTTTTATTTCCTTGTGCTATTGCTTGTGATACTTGTGATATATCTTGTGTGCATTTCATCATTGCATATTATTCATTACTTGTTCGATCAATTCTCATACAACAAGGTTGCATTGCGCACCTCTAACCCATTCAAGGGGAATTGGGAGGAAGGAGTTCAGAACCTCTCACGGGGTATTCGGCTCTTAGTCTTGTTTTGAGAGATCGTTGCATCATTCATCCATCTTAGTTTTAAAAAGATTGTTAGATTAGCAATTACACCTATTCACCCCCCCTCTAGGTGTTTTTCACAACCGTCATATTAAATGTGATTATTATTGACTGCATAGTAACCAAAAATTTATCTATAAATAAGCCCTTTCTGATTCATTTCAATGTACACTTCAAAATTTAATAAGAATTTCTCCTTCTACTTTCTCTCTAGAATTATCTATCTCAGTGTTATACTTTATCGGGTTTTACGATACATTATCAGCACGAGCGCTCTACTTCTGTCACCAGTCTCTACCTCCATCAGCTCAGTAAAAAAGTTTTATCACAAGTCTCTACCTCCATTAGCTCAAGGTAAAAGTCTTGTCACGAGCCTCTACTCCATTAGCTCAAGGAAAAGTCTTGTCAAAACCCTTAGCCTTTACCTCTACTATCTCAAAATAAAATGACAAGTTATTCAATTTATAATACTCGAATAACATCACTACTATATATAAAGGAGGCTCTGCCACCTATTTATAGTAATGTTGTAACACCCCATCCTTAGTATACGTACACAGCTATGTGTCCTGATTTTTGGAGCGTATTTTTTATTTTTATTTTATTTTATTTTCTGTTATTTAAAATCTTACTCATATAACAATACTTCATGATTTGACCTTTTTAGTATTCGGATTTGACCGATTTCAGTTTCAAATATTATTTTTTTATATTCTAGATTTTTCAAGATTTTCTGGAATTTTTCAGAATTAGATTGTTAGATTAGCAATTATAGTAATATGGTGTGATTACGATAAGCTAATAATATTTCTTATTATTATCTTTACTAACCTCTCAATAGATGCTTGAGTGGAATAAACCCAAGCTACCAATATTATATATTTTATTACTCTGCTATTTATATATTGATAAACACCCACTGAAAGGTTTATCGAGTAACGTGGTGTGCCAATATTTATTTCACTATTTATTACTTCATTGATTATGTTTGCATAAACACCCACCAAGTAGAGTGACGTGCATATATTATATCTCATAAATATATGTACTATTATGCATTTATTTTACTGTCTTCTTTATTACTACATTTAATTGTATTAAATCTAAATTGTTTTTCTCTCTCCTCCAATAGCTATATAACGGCTAGTTTTTACTCTATAAATTAGTGAATTCTACATCTCATAACTCATTTCTCAATCTCTCTTCATTATCAAATTTTTTCCTAATCTTCACAAGCTTTTCAGTCAAAATTTTCGCAAAATGTTTAATCTATTTTTGAAGTTTATTATTACCGTCATCATCATCAATATTATTATCTTTTTTATTGGAGATATGTCTCCAAGTGATTTCTAACTGAACAATTTACTTTTAATGTTTATTTTCTCTCTTTTGTTTACTGCTATTATGATTGAGATGTAAGTTTTACTATTTTGCTATAAAATAAAAATATTGTGATTCTAATTATTTGTGTATTTTGTTATAATTATCACCATGTCAAACTTTACAAAGATTGAGTACACTCCACTTGATATCACAGGAAGAAATTATATGTCTTGGATCATTGACATAGAAATGTATCTCGAATCAATAGGTGTCACAGAGACAATAAAGGAGATGAATTCTACATCATCGCAACATAAGGTAAAAGTGACGATCTTTATACGTGACATCTTGATGAGTGCTTAAAATGTGAAAATCTCATAATAAGAGGCCAAGTGTCTTGTGGAAAAATTTGAAAGAAAGATTTGATCATCGAAAGAAAGTTGTGCTTCCTGCCACACGTGATGAATGGAACGCTTTGCATTTCTAAAACTTCAAAAAAAACAGTGATTATAACTCTGCAATGTTCAGAATAGTATCTCAATTGAAATTCTGTGGGATGGATATCACAGATGAAGAAATACTGAAGAAAACTTACTCCACATTTCATGCATCTAATATAACATTGAAACAGAAATATCAGTCGCGTGATTTTAAGAAATATTCTGAACTAATTTTATCTCTTCTTGTGGCAGAGAAGAATAATGAACTCTTGATAAAGAATCATCAATCTTGTCCTACTGGTTCAGCAGTATTTTCAGAAGTAAATGCTGCATTTTCTAAAAACTATAGACAAGCATATAATCATGATCATGACCGTAGACGTGGTCGTGGTCGTGGCCGTGGATGCAGCCGGAGTGGTTATTACAACACTTCACAAGGTCGAATTGGTTATTACAATCCTTTACAAAACAACGCGATTTAAGAAGCATCATGTGGAATGACATGATAAAAGAAAAGATGTTCGTGAAAATTCTCTCCGAAATCCTGAAGATTCCTGTTATAAATGTGGTTCCAAAGGGCACTGGTCTCGAGTCTGTCGAACACCCGAGAACATTTGTAAGCTTTACATTACATCCTTAAAAGGTAAAGAAACGGAAGTGAATTTCACTGAATATCACGATCCTATGGATGATTCAACTTATTTTGATGCTTCAGATTTTATTGATGATTTTGCTGATCTTTCAACTCATTGTAATTTTATGGATACTGGTGAAACTAGATACATGAATGTATTACCATCATTTTGCTATTTATATTGTCAAATTATCTTCGAATGTAATATTTCAGATATAATAATATGTTTTGAAATTTTATTCTCACTAAATGATTTATTTTTGCATGAAACTTAATATGGATTATACTAATCATGGAGCCAAATTCAATACCGGTGATATTTGCATATCAGATAGTGGTACATCGCACACTATTCTAAAATATAAGAAGTACTTCTCTAATTTAAAACTATTAAAGGTAATTATCAATACAATATCAGGTCCTATAGACTTGATTGAAAGAACTGGTAAAGTCAGCTTTATATTACCAAATAGAACAAAGTTTTTCATAAAAGATGCTTTATTTTCACCAAAGTCTCAAAAGAAATTTGTTGAGTTTTAATGACATATATCTTTATAGATATGATACTTAGTCTGCAACTGAAGAAAACATGAAGTATATATATCTTACAATCTATACATCAGGAAAGAAGTACATATTAGAAAAACTACCAAAGCTTTTCTTAGGATTGCATTACACATATATAAATGTGATTGAATCACATACGGTAGTTAAAGAAGATACATAGACATTAACTTTGTGACATGATCATTTAGGTCATCCTGATTCAATAATGATGCGAAGAATTATTGAGAATTCACATGGACATAACTTAAAGAGTCAGAAGATCCTTCAAACCAGAAAAATTTCATGTGAGGCTTATTTTTTTTGGGAAATTAATCATGAAACAATCACTAGCTAAAATAAAAACTGAATCATCTACATTTCTTGAACGTATTTAAGGTGATATATGTGGGTCTATTCACCTACTATGTGGACCATTTCGATACTTTATGGTATTAATAGATGTCTCTAGTAGATGGTCACTCATTTATCTAAAATCAACTCGCAATGTGACATTTGCGAGATTTCTTTCTTAGATAATTAAATTATGAGCACAATTTTCTGATTATACAATTAAGAAAGTTAGACTTGATAATGTTGGTGAGTTTACGTCTCAAGCCTTTAATGATTATTATAGAGATAGCTGTTGAGTATTCTGTTGCCTATGTACACACACGAAATAGTTTGGCTGAATCATTAATTAAGCGCCTCCAACTTATTGCTAGACAATTAATAATAAGAACAAAGCTTCCTATTTTCATATGGGGTCATACAATTTTACATGATGCGACATTAAGTCACATCAGACCAAGTGCATACATGAGTACTCCCCATGACAATTAGCATTTGATTAAAAACCAAATATTTTTCATCTCAGAATTCTTGATTGTGCGGTATATGTTGGCCCAAAGGTCCATCACTCTAGTGTTGATGATGATTAACTCATGTAGTTATAATACTAATGATTTTGTGTTTAATAAGTTTTAGATATTTATCAAGATCTTAGTTGGTGTTTACCTTCAACGAAAGATTCAAAGTCAAGTTTTGAAGCTAGCACGTATTGATTTAAGAGCTCGCGCTTCAAGACCACATCAAGTACTTGAAAAACCACCTAGAGGGGGGGGGGGTGAATAGGTGTTAGTGCTAATCTAGGACTAAATGCAAAACTAAGTGCGCTAAATGCGGAAGCTAATGCAAATTATGCACAAACTAATACAATACAACAAGTGTAGCCGAATTCCCCTTGCGAGGCTCTGGACTAACTCCCCTTGATTCCCCTTGAAATGGGTTGAGGCGCTATGTGAAGCTCTTATTGGATGAGTATAAGTTGGGCACACACACACAAGCAATCCAAGTAATGTGCACACACAATCAAACCAAGCAATCAAGGATATAGCAATATGGATTATGTAAGGCACAACACAAGCAAATAAATTTGATATGACAAGATGAATTATGCTCAACACAAGCAAATATGATATGAATGAAGTATGATGCTTTGCACAAATGAATGAGAGATAGAGTTGAGAGAAATTGGATCAAACGCAAACACACGGATATGTTTCGAGGTTCGAGCCCCTAGCTCTACTCCCCGCCTACACCACCGTGTAGGATTTCCAATCCACTATAGGAGTACCGAACTCTTCTCTCAATCCTCTATAAAGCCACCGAGGCTATACAACCACAATCCACCTCTACCGAAGAGGGATAAGGCCTGTAACCAATACAAACACAATCACCTCTACCGAAGAGGGATCCAACCACAATACCACTCCGATCAACCTCTACCAAAAAGGGATACAACGAAAGCAAGGAGGGTTTACAACTTAGAGGCTTAACCTCAAACACTTCTCTTTTTCTCTCTTTTCCACAAAACAAATAATCCTAATAGATTAGGATAGAAGATAGCTCAAGTAGAAACTAGGTGTTTTTGGAAACAAGCAACAAAGAAAAACTAATTGGGAAGTCTCTTGTAAAAGATAGAAAATGCAAGATCAAATCAAAATCCCAAAACCTAGTTTTCTTTGATTTTCCAAAAACCCAAAATAATGAAGATGAGAAGTTTTAAAGCCCACAAACTCTTTTTAAAACTCTTTTAAACACCTCAGAAAACTGGAATTTTTCCTCTTAAAAAACTTGGCCAAAATCCCCAAAGAGATGGGGTTTATATAGGCCCATCAGAAAACTAGCCGTTAGGCTGAGCTGGCAGCCTGACAGGCTGCCGGTCGACCGACCCGGTCGACCGCCAACGGTCAGAAATATGACCGTTGGGCAACTGCGGTCGACCGGCCCGGTCGACCGAAACAAACAGAGAGCAGAGCTCTCATCCCGGTCGACTGGCACGGTCGACCCAAACAACCCGAGAGCAGAGCTCTCTGACCCGGTCGACCGGCTCGGTCGACCGTCCCAGAGACTCCAAACGTGCACAGATCTGTGCACGTCCGGTCGACCGGCCCGGTCGACCGGACATCAGCCAAGTCGACTAATAACTTGGATTAGTCGACTGGTTGAGTCTGGAACTGAAAACTGGATCAGAAAACTTAGAAAAAATATTTTATAAAAATCTTTTAATACTTCTAAAAATCACCAAAAATATTTTTATCATTTTATATCAAAACTCAAACAAGTGATAAAAGTTTCAAGACATGTATCAACATATTCAATTCATTTTTGAGTCTTGCAAATTTTATCAAAAACAAAACTTGTATTTTTGTCAAACTTGATTTTTCCAAAACATGAATAGGATAGTCAAAGTAAGTTTGTCTAGCAACTTTAAAGCATGTATGTATATCTAGAACATATCTAATATACATAGAAATAAAGTAAACTTGTTTTGATCTAACATCCATGAAAACCAAAATCCAAATCATGAAACGTGTGTGTTGTGCACTTGAGCATATCAACTATACTAAACTTTACAAATGGATCTAAAACACACTATCTAAACTATGGATACCTAAGTCTTCTTGACGATCTTCATCTTCAAGTAGACTTGCTCCAAAACTCCATCCATGGGCTAGGCAATGTGTGATCTTGACGCTTTGGCCCTGGAATCATCATGAAAAGCTTCTAAACACCTTGTTGAAGCTAATCACCAACTAATATTTTGGTTAATGATCTGAAACTTAAACAATACAAGATTATTAGTAAACATAACTACATGAGTTAATCATCATCAAAACTAGGGTGGAAGGCCTTTGGGCCAACAATCTCCCCCCTTTTGATGATGACAAAACTCATGGAGTTATATATGCATGGATTAAAGTTTAAGCTTCAAAGAAGCTCCCCCTTAACTCATGCATAAACAAATAACTAAAATATATGCAATGAATGTACATAAACATGTATGCATCAATATGCATAAAACACAAACACATGTTCTAGAAGCTCTAGTTACCAATTAAATTAATAAAGCATTAACAACAAAAACACTAGATGCTCTAGATACCAATAAAAACTTAAAACTTACCAATAAAACTTAATATATGCATATATAAAACATGTTAAACTCTCAAATAATTCTCCCCTTTTTGTCAATCATCAACAAAAGGGTAAACAAAGTAAAATCAAATCAAACAAATTTTTCTCCCCCTTTTTGTCAAACAAAAAGATCAAGAAGGGGTTAAACAGTCCAAACAATAAAATGATGGGTAAAAATTTTCTCCCCTTTTAAGTCAATCAAAAACAATAGAACAATGTTCTCTCCCTTTTGTCTAAAAACAAAAACAAAGTCAATAAGGGGTGACTATAAACAACATGATATCAATAGATAAATATGTCAATGAAGCATCTTGATATCAATTGAAAATAACCAAAGATCAATAGATGTTATATGCTATATACATTCATGAAGAGGAAGACGCTAAGTTAGCTTCCCTACACATATGCATTACATGAAGGAGAGATGTTAAGCCCTAATTCACATAACACACATTATGTAATGAATAAGAGGAGATGTGAAGCTCCCCCTACACACGTGTACCACATAAAGAAGAGATGTTAAGCTCTTCAATATACAATACACTCAACATGAATCTATATGCATATAGTCAATACAAATCAAAACTTTTTTTTTTAAATTTAGATACCAATTTTAAGTGAAAACACATGAAACATCTTGATATCAATTGAAATTAAACATAATAAATTTTGAATGTCTAAACAAAGTTTTGATACCAATTGTAAGTAATTTTCATATTAAACATATGAAATTTTTAATCATAAAGTAAGGGAGTGGGAAACACATACCAATTGAAGGAATCATTAATTGAAAGACAAAATTAGATTTTCTCCCCCTTTATGAAATACCAACTAAAAAGATGCATGGGCTTGATACCAATTTAAAAATAATCAATTAAAACAAAATTTAAGCTCAAGCACTAGCATAAACAAGATTTTGTGAAAAATTTATATCTTAAGCACAAATAAAACAAGTATATGTGTATGAAATAGAATGAGTACCAATCACCAATAGATGATACCAATTGAAAATATACATACACAATAAACATATGAGTATACAAAAAGATCAAAATGATACCAATTGAAAGAGTTCAATGATACCAATTGACATAACAATAAAATCAAGTGTATATCTCATAACCTACCACCCTTCATATGCACAAGATAGAAGATTTTCAATGTAGCATACAAGACATAATCGCCCATCCATCCTCCCATTAAGGGTAGGGGTTTTCAAAAATAGATTTGAAAATAAGCTTTGTTTGAAAATCACTACCATAGTGAAGAATACCGTAACTAGTTAAATGGAAAATCTTTTAAACTAGTACGGAATCCTTCAAGTAAGGAATAAAACAAAATTGTTTTCATGAAATAAGAAATCCACATGAAAATCAACACTCTAATCCAATTAAGCATAATTTTGACTCATGAAAACAAAACATGAGCAAGAAAGAAAAGTGAGTGTACAAATATAGTGTGAATATCATAATCATAAAATTTTCATTAAGCTCAATTATTCCTTAAACATAGAAAACACGAAAATCATCAAAACTTATTTAATCTTCATGGCATATGTATGTCAAGTACAAATTAAAATATACATACATATCCAAAACACAATGAGTCCACCATATATATATGCATGAAGGCACGTGGCTCAAAAGGATAAACATGTATATCTAATAGTTTGGACAAGATAAACATATACATGAAGTTAAACAATAAAACACAAAATCAAGAAAAACTAAATCTTCACCAAAACACATTTCATTTTAAGGTATATGTATGAATTGTCAACACAATATTAGATCATTTTCATACACACTATGCTTCAAAAGTGTTTAAATATGTTGTTTTTGGATTTGTATAAGTTTTGAAAAAAAATGATTTTTCATTCTGAAGTTGGTTTTTGAAAAATACGGGTTTTGGTTTAACCTTTAAATTTTTTATCTCAAAAATAGTTCAACATGCTTGTAACATGTGTTAATTTTGATCACACATATTTGTACTTCAAAGTATTTTAATGAACCTAATTTTGTGAAATTTATGGAATTTAATAGAATTTTTATGGGTTTTACAAGTTAAATTTTCTATCCTTAAAAACCCTGATTTGGGCTACTGGCGGTCGACCGAATCAGGGATCGTCGACTGATGTGCATAAGGACGTGAACAAGCCCTTGCCTTTAGGACTGGTTGACTGAGCGGTTGAACGACTAGATCAAACCCGCTTTCGAGTTTGGTCGGTCGACCGGGCGGTCGACCGACAGGGCAAGTGGCCTGGGGGCGGTCGACTGACAACCCCAATGGTCGCTTTATGACCATTGGCCGGTCGACCGACCGGTCGAACGACATGTCATCTGCCCCCTAACAGCTAGTTTTTGACAGCCTATAAAATGGGGTATTTTGGCTAGTTTTTCGTAAGATTTTTACAAGTGTTTTTGAGAGCTCTTTTACAGAGTTTTTCAATAAGTTTTTGAGCTTCACTTCCATATCCAAAAAGAGAGTTTTTCAAGAGTGTTTATTTTGAGTTTTCAAAAGCATTCTCTTGAGTTTTTCCACCACAATTCTATCTTGTTTTCTCACACAAGCTTGAGCTATCTATTGCCATATCTATCCTATAGGGAACCTTGTTGTGAGAGTGTTTGTTGGTGATTTAGAGAAGAAATCACCAAGTGTTCCACCTTGTACTTTGAAGAGTTGTAGAAGTTGCGGCCTCGGCGAGCTTGCGGGTTCGCTTGTGTTGTTCTTGCAGGAACAAGTGAGAGACATGTGAGTCTAAGAGTTTTTTAGGGAGCTCGTTGTAGGTGTTGGCACCGAGTGATCTTGCATGATTGTTATAGTGGAAATCCTTCATCGCGGTGAAGGCGGGGACGTAGAGCAAGTGACTCGAACCTCGAAACAATTCTCCTATATTTGCGATTGCTCATCTCTCTCTCTCTCTCTCTCTCTCTTGCACTTGTCTTATATCTTGCATGTTCTTATTGTGCTCATCTTTATATGCTTGATATAGCTTGTGCTCAATTGAATATATGCCTGGGATTGTTTAGTATCTTGTATTGTTCTTATTCTTTGTACATACATTGCATGCTTGATATTGTGCTCACAATAATATTCAACCAAGAGAGTTATAGTGGCACCTCAACTCTTAATCTAAAGGAATCTTGAGGAGAAGTCCAGAGCCCTTCACTGAAAATTTGGCTTCATTCTTTGGTTATACGTTGTGTGTAGTTTTAGTTTGCATAATTGTTTTAATTCCGCATTTGTTTGACATTTGATTAGCACGTCACCTATTCACCCCCCTCTAGGTGACCTACAAGGGTATCAGAGCTTGGTGCTCTTGATTTGGGTCTGACAACCTAGAGTTAAAGATCCTTATTTTGCTAATCACAATATTTGCATACACACACATGGATTTTATTGCACCTCCTATGTTTGACATTCTTAATTTTCAAACTTGAAAAGTTAAGATGTCTATGTATCTTAAAACCCTAGGATGTCATGTTTATTTTGTCACTATTAAGGATTCATATTTTATTAATGGCAAAATTCTTGAGGCTAATGCGAAAGCCATCCATACTTTAAAGTCTACCTAAATGATAATTATTTATCTAGAGTTGCTAAGATTGATTCAGCTTTTGTAGTTTGGAACACTCTCATCACTCTCGGTGAACAAACGCCACATGACTAGGAGAGTGACTCGGATGAAGGATGTACTACATGGTCCAAGGGGATTACCCCTTGAGGTAAATTTCGATTCCGAGTTCGATAATTATGAGATACTATATGATGAGCTTCCATTGTTTTGTAAAATGCTTCATAATAAATATGATTTGTTAAAATTGAAAATGATAAGTTGAAGAAAGAATATAATTTTTTAAAAGAAAAGAATGCTTTTCAAAATAATTTAAAATTTTTTCAAAAGAAAATGAATCTTTGAAAAAGAAAAATATTTTGATTGAAAAATAAGAGATTGTTTTTAAGGAAAATGATTCCTTGGAAAAGAAAATTGTTTTAAAAGAAAAATAAAATATTTCTAAGGAGAAAAAGAACTTTGTTTCTCATGCTCATGTTTCTTCTTCTAAAATTAAAAATGATATTTTTATTATGAAGAAGAACATTGATTATTTGGGCTCCACTTTCAGCCAATGTGCTATTAATCACTCTATATTAGAATCTATGTTTTGTAAGAAACAAATTTCACATATTCATGCACATACCTCACGGCATACATCTCATGCACACCATGCTCATATCATCACACTCATTTGTATGCTAAAGTGTACAAATGTACATATTGTGATCGCAAATGCCATCTTGAAAATTTTTGCTTTGATAGTTTAAATATTTCAAAATTTGCAGCTAAAAATGTTTGGGTTCCAATTGATACTAACTCCTATGAACCCAAAAAGATATGGGTACTAAAATTCATACCACTTATTTTTGATGCAGGTGTGGGCTCTCACAAGACGTGAGAGGGTTAGTGCCTTGGTGGTGGATGCATCGCAATTAAGGAGTTTTGGTGGGAGGACCACCGTGTTTTTGGAGAAATGGATTGGCTACATCAGTTTTGGTAACCATTTCATACTCCACCTTTTAAAATTATTTTTAATGCTTATATGCTAGTGTACAAAACCTAGACTCAATCATATATTATTTTGTGCTTAAGAATAAGTTGATAGGTTGTTATGCTATGCATGTATTTTTTTGAGATTTTCTTTATATTTTCAAAAGGATTTACATGCCTATCTTTTTGATTCATATTTTTATATGCTTTAGTTAAAACATATTTTGATCTAATTGTTTATATTATACGTCCATATGCAAATCTTATTAAAACTTGTGTTGTACATCTATAATTTTTGAGTTACATGCTATACTTTCTCTATTTCATTTGTGTACTCATTTTATGTTTGATTGTACATTATATGTCCTAGTTTTGATGATTCTTGCATGATTATATGATATATCATGTTTTTTTTAAAAAAGAATTTTCAGAGGAGTTTTGTTTTTTTTAGCCTCATTGATTCATTTCATGAATATGTTATTCACATGATTCTTATACACTCACCTTTATGTTTACTCATGATTTGATTTTCATGAGCTTATATATGAGTTTTATAGATTTTGAGTGACAATTCTTGTGTTGTATACATATTTCATGGAATATATGATTTGGTTTTATGTTTTGAAAGATCTTTAACTAGTTTTTTAAAAACTATTTTAAACTAGTTATTTATTCTTCACTTGATAGTATTTTTAATCTATAATTATCTTCAAAATCTTATTTTTGAAAACTTCTACCTTATAAGGGTAGTTGGTTGGGCGATCATGCCTTATGTACCTTATTGAATATCTTTCAAACATGTGCATGATAGGGTGGTAGTTATGAGTTATACACTTATTTATCATGAAAATTAATTTTTGTATACTCATATTTATTTTCTTATATATATGTATGCATCATATTTTAATTGGTGTTTAAATTGATCATACATACATATATATGATTTCTTGTGCTAAATTAAAAATGTTAATACATATTCTTTATAGCACAAACTATTTTATGCTAAGTTTGACTTAATTCTAAATGTTAATTGATATCTTTTACAAGCTTATGCATCATTTCAAAAAGGAGGGAAGAAAAATTCTTTGACTGTAAATGATTTCTTTGATTTATCATAATTTGTTTGTTGATTTCAAGTGATATCAAAATCTATAATTAGTTCTTCATATATATGTTTATTGGTTTAACAAAATATGTTTTTGTTGATTAAAAGTAGTATCAAAATTTATTGTTTTGTTTTAATTATTTTAAATCGTATGAAAATTTGTTTTAAGTGGTTTTCAAAATTTGTCTTGATATGTATTACTTATATGGAAGGGGAGCTTAACATCTTCTCTATATATAAATTCATGCTGAGTGTATTTTATATAAAGAAGAGCTTGACCTCTTTTCTTTATATGGTACACATGTGTAGGGGAGCTTACGTCTTCGTCTATATATTATATATTATGCTTATATGGGTTAGGGTTTAGTCATACCTTCTCCATGTAATGCATGTATGCAGGGGGAGTTAATTTAACGTCTCTCCTCTTCATGAATTTATATCACATATACAGTTATCTTGTTTGCTTTCCTTCAACCCTTTGTTGATGAATTGATAAAAAGGGAAGAAGAATTGAGAGAATTTATATATCCATGTTTAATATTTGCTATTTATGCATATATGTTTATTTTTATTTAATATATTATTTATATGCTTTCATTGAATATCTATATATTTTTGCTATGCATGAGTTAAGGGGGAGCTTCTATGAAGCTTAATCTTTAATCCATGCATATATAACTCCATGAGTTTTGTCATCATCAAAAGGAGGAGATTGTTGGCCCAAAGGCCCATCACTCTAGTTGTGAAGGTGATTAACTCATGTAGTTATAGTACTAACGACTTATTTTAATAAGTTTAGATATTTATCAAGATCTTAATCGGTGTTTAGCTTCAACGAAAGATTCAAAGTCAAAAATTGAAGTTAGCACGTGTTGATTCAAGAGCTCGCGCTTCAAGATCGCATCAAGTAATTAAAGAGGGTCTAGCTCATGGATCGAGTTTGGATCAAGTCAAGATGAAGAAGAAGATTTTCAAGAGAAGACTTGAGTCCGAATTTGTGAGTTTAAGATTTTTGTTTTTAGATGAAATGAAAAGGATAGATTAGTTGTGGATTGCTCAAGCTCATAAAACACCCAAAATTTTCATAAGAAATAATTTAGTTTTGGTTTTGGTTTTGAGCTTCAAAGAATAGGCTTTTTGGTTTCATGAATAGATTTCATCAAAACAAGTTTACAAGGTTTATATGTGTATTGAATTTCACCCATATACACTAATGCTTCATATTGTTTAAATAACTTATTTTGATGAGTTTATATCATGAGTTTAAAGTTTTGTATTTATCAAAACTTATTTTGAGTTTATTATCAAAAATAAGTATATTTCATCTATTATGTGTATTGGACCATTTCCATATACTATGCTTCAAAAGTGTTTAAAAATCTTATTTTTGGATTTGTATAAGTTTTGAAAAAATCGGTTTTTCATTTGAAGTTGGTTTTTTGAAAAATACGGGTTTCGGTTTAACCTTTAAATTCTTTACCTCAGTTCAACATGTTTGTAATATGTGTTGATTTTTGATCTCACATATTTGTACTTCAAAGTATTTTAATGAACCTATTTTTGTAAAATTTATGAGATTTAATAGAATTTTTATGTGTTTTTACAAGTCAAATTTCCTATCCTTAAAAACCCTGATTTGGGTTGCTAGCGGTCGACCAACCGGTCGACCGAACCAGGTCTCGGTCAATCGGTGTGCACAAGAACGTGCACAAGACCTTGCCTTTAGGGCCGATCGACCGAGCGATCGACCAACTCTCGGGTTTGGTCGGTCGACCGACAGGGCAAGTGGCCTAGGGGCGGTCGACCGGCAACCCCAACGGTCGTTTTTATGACCGTTGGCCGGTCGACCGGCCGATCATTTGGCCCCCCTAACGGCTAGTTTTTGACAGCCTACAAAATGGGGTCTTTTGGCTAGTTTTGAGAAAGATTTTTACAAGTGTTTTTGAGAGCTCTTCTATAGAGTTTTTCAACAAGTTTTGAGCTTCACTTCCATATCCAAGAAGAGAGTTTTTCAAGAGTGTTTATTTTGAGTTTTCAAAAGCATTCTTTTGAGTTTTTCCACCACAATTCTATCTTGTTTTCTCACACAAGCTTGAGCTATCTATTGCCATATCTACCCCATAGGGAACCTTGTTGTGAGAGTGTTTGTTGGTGATCAAGAGAAGAGATCACCAAATGTTCCACCCTGTACTTTGAGGAGTTGTAGAGGTTGCGGCATCGACGAGCTTGCGGGTTCGAGTATGTTGTTCTTGGGAGAACAAGTGAGGGACTTGCGGGTCTAAGAGTTCTTGAGGGAGTTCGTTGTAGGTGTTGCAGCACCGAGTGTCTTGCGGGATCATTATAGTGAAAATCTTTTATTGCTGTGAAGGCGGGGACGTAGAGCAAGTGGCTCGAACCTTGAAACAATTCTCTAGTATTTGCGATTGCTTATCTCTCTCTCACTTGTCTTTATATCTTGTATCTTCTTATTGTGCTCATCTTTATATGCTTGATATAACTTATGCTCAATTGAATATATGCTTGGGATTGTTTAGTATCTTGCGTTGCTCTTATTCCTTGTACATTCATTGCATGTTTGATATTGTGCTCACACTAGTACTCAACCAAGAGAGCTATAGTAGCACTTCAGCTCTTAATTTAGAGGAATCTTGAGGAGAAGTCCAGAGCCGTTCACTGGGAATTCGACTTCACTCTTTGGTTATACGTTGTGTGTAGTTTTAATTTGCATAATAGTTTTAATTCCGCATTTGCTTGACATTTGATTAGCATGTCACCTATTCACCCCCTCTAGGTGACCTGCAGTATATGTACCGATTGCTCCACCACAACATATAAAGATGGGTTCTTAAAGAAGACTGAGAATATATGTCGGGTATGAATCTTCTTCTATCATAAGATATCTTGAGCATAAAATCGGTGATGTTTTTACAGCTCGGTTTGCCGACTGCCATTTTAATGTGGCAATTTTTCCAGATTAAAGGGAGAAAATAAACAGCTGAAAAAGGAGATTACATGGAGTGAACCTCACTCCATCTTTATTGCATCTTGATTCTCACACAAAATAATGTGAATCAGAATGCAGAAGATTATGCATTTAAAAGAAATAGAAAATCAATTACCAAATGCGTTCACTGATACAAAAAGAGTAACAAAAAAATCATACATACCAGTTGTAAATGCTCCTGCTCGGATTGAAATCCCAAAAGGACAATCTGAAAATAAAGTCAGTAATGAGTCTAAAACACGCCTGAAGCGTGGTAAACCAATCGGTTCTAAAGATAAAAATCCTCAAAAAGAAAAGGAGCAATAAGCATGATGACCCCAATATACAGGAATGTGCTCCAGAAGAAATACAAAATAAGACAAATCAAGAGATAAAAAACTCTGAAGGCATAGAAAATCATGAGATCTCTATTGATTATGTCAATACAGGAGGATTATCGAATCAACATGAGATGAAAAATATCGAAGAAATATTTTCCTATTCTGTAGCATGTGATATCGTTAACGGAAGCGAGGATCCTGAACCAAGATCCGTCACTGAATGTAAAAATAGATATGATTGGATTAAATGAAAAGATGCTATACAGAGTGAATTGAATTCGCTCAATAAACGAAAAGTATTTGGACCTATTATCCTCTCACCTGAAGTTGTGAGACCCGTAGGATACAATTGTGTTTTTGTACGAAAGCGCAATGAGAAAAACGAGATTGTGAGGTATAAAGCTCGACTTGTTGCACAAGATTTTTCACAAAAACCTAAAATTGATTATGAAGAAACGTATTCTCCAGTAATGGATGCAATTATATTTAGATATTTAATTAGCTTAGTAGTTTCTAAAAATTTATTGTTACAGCTTATTTATATGGATCGCTTGATAGCGATATTTATATGAAAATTCCTGAAGGATTTAAGATTCTTGAAGCATCAAGTTCAAAACCCAAAGAATTATATTCGATCAAATTATAAAAATCGTTATATAGGTTAAAGCAATCAGGACGCATGTGGTATAATCACTTAGGCGAATATTTGTTACAAGAAGGATATGCGAATAATCCTATATAACCATGTGTTTTTATAAAAAAACAACATCCGAATTCATTATCATTGCTGTCTATGTTGATGATTTAAACATCATTGGGACTCATAATGAAATCCTAGACGTAATGATGTACTTAAAAAATAAATTTGAAATGAAAGACCTTAGAGAAACCAAATATTGTATTGGTTTACAAATTGAGCGCCTTCCAAGTGGAATAATTTTGCATTAATCAAATTATACTGAAAAGGTTTTGAAATGCTTTAGCTTGGATAAAACAAATTCTTTAAGCACTCTAATGGTTGTTAGATCATTGAATGTGAAAAAGAATCTATTTCTCCCTCGCGAAGATAATGAAAAGATTCTTCGTCCTGAAGTACCATATCTAAGTGCAATTGGAGCTCTTATGTATCTTTCTAATTATATCTGATCAGATATAGCATTTGCTACTAATCTATTAGTAAGATTTAGCTCATATCCTACACGGAGATATTGGAATGAAATTAAGCATGTATTTCGTTATCTTTAAGAAACAACTAATTTTGGTTTGTTTTATTTCAGAGAATTAAAATAAGAAATGATTGGTTATGCAGATGCAGGTATACTTGTCAGATCCACATAAAGCCTAGTCTCTAATTAGATATGTGTTCACATGTGGAGGTACGTCAATCTCTTGACCTTCACAAAAGCAGACAATTATTGCCACTTCTTCTAATCATGCTGAAGTCATAGCACTTCATGAAGTAAGTCGAGAATGTGTATGGCTAAGACAATGCTGCATGCATCACTCAAATGAAAGAAGGATTCATCAAAAGTGACCAAATCAAGCACATACCCCCGAAGTTTTTCTCATTTAGCCTTGAGCTTGAAAAGGATAAGAAAATTAATATTCAACATATCCGATCAAGTGATAATGCGAAGATCTTTTCACAAAGGCATTTCCTACTACAACTCTTAAAAAGCTTATTTGTGATATTGGAGTGCGTCATCTATGAGACTTAGAAAGAAGAACTACTCATGCCAACTTGAGGGGGAGCTTATGTGGCTGTATTTTTTTCTTACTATAGTTTTGTCCCATAAGATTTTTCTGGTAGGGTTTTTAACGAGACAGCATAAAACACATATACAAAGATGGTATTTTTTTTTCTTCGCTATGATTTTATCCCACTGACTTTTCCTACCAAGGTTTTTAATGAGATATCATGAATAGTGGACAAGTAAGGGGGAGCGTTATAATAGTCAAAGAAATTGGCTATCCACCAAAAGCATTTAACCATCCTCCACCCATCAACCGCCATAGTAAATGTGGTTACTATTGACTGCATAGTAACCCACGGTTTATCTATAAATAGCCCCTTGCTGATTCATTTCAATGTACACTCAGAAATCCATAAGAATTTTTCCTTCTTCTTTCTCTCTAGAATTTTCTGTTTATAGTTTCTCGGGTTTTACAACATTGATATATTTTGTTCTTATTAGAATAGCTGGGACTTGAATTGAGACTATCATTGACTCACTCCTACTCACGTACCAGCGAGGCGAGAGTCAATGGTTTCTCGCTGATAACAAATTTGAAAGGTTGGTTGAGCAAATAATCTTAACTCATACTAGTGATTATAAAACGAATGAAATGAAACTGTTAGGCGAAAGATTACTTGTCTTATATAATCCTTTAGATTTTTTTTCAATAATCTTAATTTGCATTAGTGTTCTAGTTAAATAATCTTCAAAATTTGTTCCAGAATGATACACAATGGCGGCAGCGACCACAACAACACTAACACTACTAGAAAGCTAGCTTTACCCAGGGACTGTTTGCCTAAGGGACTAAAATGTTGGGATCGACAACAATGCGAAAGAAGAAAAGAGAAAGAATCACAGATCAATTAAAGACATCAGAAATTACATGAAAAATCTAAATTGAGAAAAACTACATAACCATATACAAATCCACTATTTATAGAGAGATTACATGGGAGAAGAAGAGAATCCTCACAGCCGCTCTGTTGGCACTCACAATAGTATAATCTATTGATGCTTCATCTCTGTTAATCCTAATGATGATGTATTCCTTTTTATAAGTGTAGTGGTTAAAATTACGACCTCTGCGAGATCACGACAGCTGGAAATTCTCATCGATCATGGAGGTTTCAGATTCGACCTCATCCAACTGATTTTACCCGATCACCTGGCTAACATGACAATTACAACAACTTGGCACGTGGTGGGTAATAATTGTCGATCTGAGCCGTTATCCTCGTCAACCGGCGTGATCTCTAAAGATCGCGCACCACTCTACTAATGCAGTGGGTTAATCCATAGACTGAGATCTCGGAGACCACGACTCAGCTTTGCAACTCTCAGCTATAAAAGTCAATCTTTTCCTTCTTTGCAGGGGATCGAATCCCAGAGGATGAAACTTGTAATAGAGTGTTGATTCCTTATAATCTACCCAATTAAGGGAAATATCTATCTCCCTCTTTGCCCCATGGTTTTTCCCTCTTTGGATTTTTCATGTGATTCTTTGGTGTTTGCATTTGATTTACATTCTCATTTACAATTTCAGTGTAGATAAATTCTTTCGAGAAATTTACTTCTACATTTTGATACTTTCATTAAGATCTCTAAGTTCACACGCAAAATTCTCCCAATCTCAAACTCTTCCTCAAAAAGTCCCGCCAAATGGTAATGGCCCCATGAAGAAAGAGCGCATCCCAGGCCGTTACCACCGCCGCCACTTCAAAAGGCAAGTCGACAACTATTAACCGAGACCTGTTTCCCTCTGATTTAATAACTTTGTTAATGAACATAGTTTGTGAAAGAGCAGGGGCTAGTAGCATTTAGCGGAGGCCGAGTTTCTTTGTTATCTCTTTACAAGAGCTTCTTTATTTTACATTCGAAATTCTTTTTCTTGTCATGAGACTATGATGAAATCTACGGTCAACATTTTTAAAAATAAAAAATATGAATAAATACATTAAAGTCTTTGTCATTGTACTAAAATTTTGAAGTTAAGGTGAGGATTGAAGTAATTATATTTTAACAAATTCTTGTAGGTCGAGTAACTTTTTATGAACTACAAAAGTGCTAATGTTCGAGAATCTGGGGTTTGTTCATGCAATGAAGTATGATTCTGGGTTGGCAAAGAATTTGGAGGCTAATTCATTTGAAAAAAAATCGACTTTTGGGGCTACATGAGAAAAATCCGTTACATATTAAGCATTCTTATTTTGTGCTTTTGATTGTTCATTTAATACCAATTTTGAAAAACAAATCTAAATATCAATTGAAATTAAAATAATTCAAAAAAAAACAGATATGAATTGAAGTAATTGATACCAATTGAAACTTAATTTAATTAAGAAATAAATTTTAAACAAAGATATCAATTTATCAAAACAAAATAAATGACTATATGCATACAATAGCTGCATTATTATAAAAAAAAAAAAATATGCATAAGGGTGAACTGAGTAAAGATATATTAGAATGCATTCCAAAATCACTTAGATACAAATAGTACAATAAGTCATGTTATGATCCAAGTTTAAGGTTCGGATCAGCTCCGAAGGGTACCGACCCGAAACAATACCCAAAAACTGATTTCGGCCCGAACCCTAAGACAGTGCCCAAATATCATTTAGTTAGTACTGCAAAAATCTTTAAACCTAAAAAAAGTCAATTAAAAGTGGTAAATGAGAACTATGGAAAAATCTTAATTGAAAAAAAAGAGTAAAACGTCATATCTGAGCAAACCCTAACCTGAAAAATAGGAAACGAGAAGAAAAAAAGAGAGGGTGGAAAGAGACATACATGTACCAAAAAACGTGAAACTTAATAAATAAATCAAAACAAATCAAAATATGGGGGGAATTATTTATACTTTTTTACTTGTGATCATAAGTTGATAATTGTAGTTATTTTTAAGTTCTAGATGGCAGTTTTATTCAATGTTTGAGAATTCAGTTCCTGTCTAGGTTTTGGTGTAGGTCTATACTAGAAATGGTGGCTTCTGACTAGTTTCGATAGTTTCTTAAGTCCAGGTTGCGCCGTTGAGCATCTCGGTTTTTTTAGTGTTAAATTCAATTTTTTTAATATATGTGCGTTTTATTTAGATATACATATATGTTTGTAGTGTGTAGATAGCTTAAAAATTATTTGAGAAATGAGAGATAGCATGTGCGATTTAATTTTTACCCAGGAATTAAATGAAAAGTTGTAAATTTATATGTCTAGCGGATTTAAATGGGTTTCGGGTTTGAACCGTTTAACTTAAAATTGGACTATTATTCAATTTTAAGTTAATTGGGTTTTGGGTTTGAACAACCAAACCCACTTAACTTAAAACTGAAGTATTATTCAAGTTTAAGCTAACTGGGTTTTAGGTTTGAATACCAAAACCCATTTAACTTACAATTGAACTATTATTCAATTCTAACTTAATAGGGTTTGGGTTTTCAATCCAAAACTTGAAAACCCATACCCGGACTATCGTAAAACCCTAGCCAAGAGTCTCGAATCATATTCACACGCCATCATTTTGCCACCGAGCAAAATATGGATCGGAAGCATCTTCGGAGGTCTCTCTATTCCCCCTCTCTTTTCTCTCTTTCCTTTTCTAATTTTTAGTTTTGGGTTTGCTTAGATGTGAGGTTTTACTTTTGTTCAGTTGAGATTTTTCTATAGTTCTCATTTTATCTGTAGTGGTCAAAATTTGACCCTTAACAAGATGCTGACATGTGTCTAACCAACCAAGTTCCTCTTTTGAAATTTTCACAACAATCAACTGCCTCCGTCATATTGGGCCCTTCCGAGAGTATCCACAGTTCTCATAATCACTCCTGACCGAAACTAAGTCAACCACGAATGCTCCACCACCAGAGCCATCCCGGAGTAAACTTCTCGTCCCGAAGAAATCACCCTCCGGAGTCACTAACAGTCCAATATCCCGACTTTACCTGAAAGTCCCCTGTAACAACCGCTGAGAGCTCCGCCTCTCCTCTCCCTCGTTGAAGACGTGTAACGTCCATGCGTCCAAGACGGACAGTTATGCATATTGACAAAATTCCTTGCATACAATCTCAACCATCATGCCAGCAATCAGAGCCATTACAACAAATCCGCACATGAAGATCGTGCATCTACGCATGTCTCGCCAGCGCCCCATTTGCCTAAGGGGGAAGAGTTCAGTGCAAATAGACCTTCTTCTCATGTGAGAGAGGGACTTTTTGGGGGCCTTCTATCCAATCCTACCTCAAAGAAATACCAATAGATACCTGTAATTCTTGTAAACTAACAGGTTATAATGAATTTTCCTCTTTCTCCTCCCTGTGATTTTTCCGAATTGAGTATTCACTTAAAATATCGTGTCTCCATCTATTGTCTGTGTAGTGTTTATTATTTTGTACTTATACCTTAAACACATACTCTCGCTTGTGGTGTGAATCTACCGTCTGATCACTCACATCGAAAAATTTCCATCACATTTTCACTTTCAATTGACTTTTTTGTAGGTTTATTATAAAATAAAATTGCAGTAGTAAATGATCTTTTTGCACAGTTTCTTAAGTTTTGGGCCAAAACCAGTTTTTGGCATTGTTTCAGTCGGTACCCTTCAAAACCGATCCAAAATTCGAAAACGAAATTTATCGGCCGAAACCTCAAACCTTGCTTTTATCTGTCCTAAACTTATATTTGTGAAATCGCCAATTTCTATGCAGATTTTTTTCTCAATTAAATATATAAAGTTCTTTTATTAGGTTATTCGTTAGCAATTATGCTAGGTGCAGGAATCGATCTGACAACTAATCAATATCACCAATCTGATTGGCCAGGTCGATGAATATCAAGCGGGAGATTTTTCGCTCAGTAGAACGTTTCTTAATTATATAATCACCTTTCAATTACCTTCCTTGATTAAACACCAATTAGATTTGTATTAGTCTGTCTCAATATACAGTAATATTTATGAGCATAAATATTTCAGTGTAACCCTTGTATAAAGAATATAAGTTTACTTATACAGTAATTAGAGTGAAGTACGCATATATCGAATCTCCTTAAGAGAACTACGTCTCCCACTTTGGTGCTAACGGGTTACTGGACGCTGGTCTCCCAAGATACAATACTGCTTCATGGTATTTGGATAGCTCTACCAAATTACCGTGCGGTCGAACCATAATTAATCAGTATCTTCACAGGATTTCAATGCAGCAGGACGAAGACAAATTCTAGGAAGAATATTTGCCTTAACTTTGGAGGATTATTCACCGTAAAGAAAGGAGGGAGAGAGAAGAATTTATGTCTTATGAAGAGACAGATTCAGACAACAATTCTTTATTACAGAATCTGTTGAATTTCTTATACTTCTTCTTTCTGACTGAATCTCTTTTTGGGATTTTTCCTTCAAAAATCTGAAATCAGATCAGAGGGAGAAAAGAAAATGTTTTCAGTATGTTTAGAATCATGGAAAGGAGTGCCATAATTTATAGCGCTCATGGGAGTCCGTTGGAGAGCAGAGTTGTCCAAGAACAGTTGCGACGGTTCCTATCTGAACCGTTGCAACTGTTCCAGATAGGAACCGCTGCAGCGGTTCATTCCAAGTGTTGCAGCGCAGCGGGTGGGTCGCGACCTGCTTGTAGCACTAAACCTGTGTGGCGCGGTTCAAAAAGAACCGGGCCAGGTTGGATCCGGGCCTGAACCCGAACTCGTGCCCACACTCGGGCCCCGGTACTGCCGCCAGGCCCGGCGGGCGGCGGCGGTGGCACACACGCGTGGGCATGGTTTCCCCCTAATCGCATGCGAAAACTCCAAGTACCCAGAAGGCGCGCCCTTTCTTCCCATTTTCTTCTATTTATACATTTCAATTGTCTATCACATATTCAATGCGGGACTAAATGCTTTTATCCACATTTAGTTCCCTTTAGCTTTTAAATTAGGCAAACTTTAGACTATGAATATCTCATTCATTATAAAACAGAATTAAACAAATAAATATACCACGTTCATTGCCAATGGAAGGAGAACACATTTCAGCCATTATCTGGTTGATCTATCAACGGATCTCGCCTTAATTCAGTTCAAAATTTTATTTTTTAATTCTTCATTTTCCCAACAATCCTTCACAAAATTGACACACAAAAGACTGACTCTATAGTGAAAGGTACTTTAGAAAAGAAACTGCATCTGGATAGATAGACTAGATTTTGAATCTTCTATGACGAAAACTTTATCGGACTTACTGGCTAATCAATGAACTAAGTCTTGAACTGTCTGTCGTTATTGTAAGCTAAGTCAACAAGCTTCACACAGTAACTTTCCAAAATTAATTTTAGTTCTCAGTTGTGTCCATATTGGCCCTAGATATTCTTAGTTTCAGAGAGTATCTTTAAGGGATAACAACCTCCATAGAGATTCCCAAAGAGCCGACCCAGCTCTATACTCACATAGGTGATTGTCCTATTAAGAGTTGTCGACTCCACCCTACTTGTTTTAATAACAAGATATAGGCATCATTAAAAGCGTTAAGCTTATTCTTTATCCACTTGTAGAAAGCACTTGGGTGCACCAAAGGAATGGATTGGAGTCAAGCTATTAAGTGCTTACTTGCAGAGTCAATCATAACCAGTTTTTCCTCTTGAACTTAGTCCTTGGGATCTCCAGTCGCTAAGTGAGGTTTCCATTAAGCTGACTCGGTAAGGTTAGATTTTTAGACCCATTCCCCTCGATGAGCAGTTTATACACTTTTCACTTAAAGCTTTAGTAAACAAATCCGCTAAATTATCTTTTGACGTTACAAAATTAATAGAGATAATTCCATTTGAGAGTAACTGTCTAACGATATTATGTTTACGACGAATATGTCTAGACTTTCTATTATGTATAAAATTTTGTGCCCTAAATATCGCTGCTTGATTATCGCAGTGAATGCATATGGTGGGCACTGGCTTTGGCCATAATGGTATATCTTTCAAAAATTATTGAAGCCATTCTGTTTCTTCTCCAGCTTTGTCTAAGGTTATGAATTCTGATTTCATTGTGGAACGGGTAATACGTATTTGTTTGGTAGATTTTCAGATGCTGCTGCGCCTCCAAGAGTAAATATGTATCCGCTAGTTGATTTTGATTCTTTAGAATCAGCAATCCAATTAGCATCGCTGTATCCTTCTAGTACGGGTGAATACTGTCCATATCTTAAGACATATTTCTTGGTATGTGATACATAACCTAATACTCGTAGTAAAGCAGTTCAATGATCATCACTAGGGTTACTAGTGTATCGCTTAATTTGCTTACAACATAAACAATATCGGGTCAAGTGCAATTCATTAAATACATTAGACTTTTGATAATCTGAGAATACTCTAACTGTCGTACTCCAGTTCCTGTATTCTTGCGAAGATGGACGTGTGGGAGAAAAGGATTTGTATTCTCTTTTATCCCATGCTCTTTGAATCTTTCTATCATCTTATTCACGTGGTGAGATTGAGATAGATTGATTCCATCTGGTGTTCTTGTGATTGATAGATTGATTCCATCTGCTGTTCTTGTGATTTTAATTCCTAAAATTATATCAGCAACCCCCAGATCTTTCATATCAAAATTGTTGGATAACATTCTTTTAGTGGACTTAATAACTTCAATATTAGTCCTAAGTATTAGCATGTCATGTACATATAGACAAGCAATGATACATGCATCTCCAACTATTTTAGTGTATACACACTTATCGCATTAATTGATAGTGAATCCATCTTGACTCTATTGAATTTCTTATGCCATTGTTTTGGAGCCTGCTTTAGACTGTATAAGGATTTTACCAATTTACACACTTTATGTTCTTGGCCTTTGACTATAAATCCTTCACGTTGCTCCATATATATTTCTTCATTTAATTCATCATTTAAGAATGCAGTCTTGACATCCATTTGAATATCTAAATTATACAATCTGCAATCACAATTAACATCCGAATGGTAGTAATTCTTATTACTGGTGAATAAGTATCGAAGTAGTCAAGCCCTTGTCATTGTCGATAATCCTTGTCTACTAATCTAACCTTGTACTTATCGATAGATTCATAGGGTTTTAATTTTCTTTTAAAAATTCATTTACTCCCAATTGGTTTACTGCCAGGAGGCAAGTTTGTCAATTCCTAAATATGATTGCTTAGGATGAACTCTATTTCTCTATTTATAGCTTCTTTTCATATTTGTACTCTGGGGTTGACATAACCTCTTAAAATGTTTGAGGCTCGCTTTCAATAGCATATGCTATGAAATCTAGACCAAAAAATTTTGAGATTCTTAATCTCTGACTTCTTCTTTGTTCAACTTCAGCATTATCAATTGGTTCCTTGGAGCTTTGGTCCCTAAACACCATATCGTGTGTTTTTTTTTCTAGAAGTCTTATCTTCTCCCATTTATATGGAAAGATGTCTTCAAAATACACAACATCTCTCGATTCGATAATCATGTTTACCTGAATATCTAGTATTTCTGATTTATGTTTTTATATGCACAACTATTCAAGGAATCAATTTGACAACTAATCAATACCACTGATCTAATTGGCTAGGTCGGTAAATATCAGGTGGGAGGTGAAATAGGATTCTTTAATGCTATATATATATCAGGGGTAGGATTCCCTCTCCTCCACTATCTATCTAGTATGACCTAATCTCTCTCTTGTAGGTCTCTCATCTTCTCTAAGTATCAAGGAGGCCCACAACCATATGCCCGCGGCCACAATAGGTCGACTGTGGACCAAAAAAAGCTTGCAGGCCAAGAGGCACAAGCATGCGCATAGGCATTCATGCATAAAGCCATGCATGTGCGCATGCATGCATAGAGGCATGCATGCACAAAGGCATTCATGCATGCATAAAGGGATGCAACGTGTCAGCGTGAGCCGCCGGCCACTATGGGCCGACGGTGGTCAAACGGGCAAAACACATATTTGTTAGAATCATGAGATTGTTGAGATTGATTTAGATTTTAGGATTGACATAAAATTTTAGTCTATTAAGGAAACTTTGTGGTAGAATTCTAATCAAATAAAGAGACCTAATCGCAATCAATCTCACATTAAACTAATCAGGTTTTATTCTGTTTATTAAACCCGAACCATTAAGAAAACTCATAACTTTACCATCGCGGGTCGAGTTTGATTCAAACCCGATAAACACTGCAGACCTGTTTTTTTAATAGAAATTTCAATTAGCCGTTACGGGCTCATTAGACCTCTGTTTTGGGCCTGTAACTAGCCGTTTCGAAGATCTTGATGAGCACTATAGTATTACAGACACTAGACATGACAAAACAATAGTTAGCTAATATAAAGAAGGCCTTGAAGTATTTTTTACCATGGTAATATGTATCCTTATATGCTTTTGCTTCATCAATATTTATTAAGTGCTTGTATTGTTCTAGTATAAAGAATATTGATGTTTACTATAGTAGATAACACACAGATAAAGATATATATGTGTGTGTGTGTGTGTGTGTGTGTGTGTGTGTGTGTATGTTCAATTTAAAGAATTTATAAAAGAGATTATTTAATTGTGTATATAGTTCATGTGGACAATAGCTGGTCCAAAGGAAGACTATTGTTTGGCCGAATTATGTATGACGTTGGATACTTGATATAGGTAATGTAAGTGAGAGAACCTTGGTGTGTGGTATCGACCCAAAAGAAGGTTGTCACACTATAGGCCCATATTGTATTACTCTCATCAACTAGTCTGACGGCAGAACATGAATCAAGATTCGTAAATTTGTGTGGCCCACGCGTGTGGCAATCGGCCCAAAGGAAGGTTATCATTATGGCCGGGTCATTACATATATTATTGATTATTCATCAAAAGTTCATATTTTTAGTCATATTTTCATATTTATTCTTCATAAAGCATTACTATTCAATTATTTTACTGTTTAGTAAAGTGCAAGCCTCCTTAATTAATAAAGAGAAAAGAAAAGAGCCTAAAAGAAGCCCACAAGTTAAAGAGAAGCCCAAAAGCCCATCAAGCCCAAGATAATTCAGAGATTATCCTATCTTAAATCAGAGATGAAGGAGAAAATAAATTAAATCAGGTTGTTTGATCCCCAAGTCAAAAGATAAAGGAGAGAATTTAAGTTTAAACTCAGATTTATAAATAACTTGTTTCCTAAGTTATCTAGGAAACAAGGTTATTTTAAATTCCAAGAAACAAACGAGGATTCTAAGGATAGGTCTCCAGATGAATAAACGAGATGAAGCCAGGCGCCAAAGCGCGTGCCCTGACCCCCTAATAAAGCCGCGTTTTCCCCTGAAAAGCCGCGGAAACATGGCTTTCCTGAGGAGTTATGTGTGTCGGTTAGGTGGGAGTGTTCATATGGGATTCTACTTCTTAAATCTCGTATAAATACCCTGAAGAGCAACATCGCAGAGGCATCTCAGAAGCTCAAGCTTAATGTTTTCTTTAAATCTATTTTCTTTCTGAATTTTCATTGTAATTTTCAAGTTTTTTGTTTTTTACTTTGGAGAAGATTTGTGAGAAAGAGAAGGCATTATAATTCGAGGTGCCGATCAATACAAGGTGCTTTTATTCTTTCATTTCTCTTTTGTTATTTACTTGCTTTTTGTTCTTTATTTTGCTTCTTTATTTCATGCAATCTTATTCAAACATCATGCTTCGTTTCTCTTTCACTATGAGTAGCTAAATCTACTTCTCATGATTTGCTAATATCACCACCATGGACCTATAATATTGAATAGAGAACCTAATTAAATTTCATGCATGCTTAAACCCTAGGTTTATCTTAAAGGCACATGATGATGATAATTAGGTCAACTACTAGCTAGTACTCTTTAACTATTTTTCTTAATCTATGCTTGACTATTATCTTGATATTTTAATGTTAAATTTTAACTAGTGCTATTTCAATTAGAACCTTGTTATTTGTTTTATGTATTTTACTTGAATCCTAGGATAATTTATCATGTTTAAGGTTCAGCGTGAAGGTAATGTCTAGTTGGTATTATTTGTTTATGGTGGTAGATTATTAGTAGGTTGTAATCTTTCTCTTCATTGATATCAAAATCAAACTTATTTCAACCAATCTCTTTTTTTAAGTTCTCCAAATAAAAGAAGATGTAAGGAAACAACAATATTGAAACGCTTCTATCGCATCTCTCCCTAAGATTTGACCTGTATAGCCCTCGCTACACAGTTAATTTGCGAATATTCAGAGTCAAAACCAATCACTTACACTTTTTATATTTTTTATATTCTTTTTGGCAATAAAATTTTGGCGTTATTGCCAGGGAGGGAATGATATACATTATTTTCTAACTAAATTCTCCTCTGTTTGTGTGTACATGAACAGTTACAAGAAGTTGGCATTTGCAAAAAATTAGAAGTACTTCATAGCCACAGTCCTAGAAGCAGAACACCAAAAGCTTCAGGAAAGCCGCGCAAACGCGGCCAAAGTCGCGAAAACGCGACTATCCCTGTGAGTTAGGGTTTCTATTTTCTTCTGTAGTTATTGAACCTGAGTTCTGTATCTGCTTCAGTTGTTAGATTTTACTATAACTTATCTGGGCATTGTTTCTAACAATAACAGTAACTCGTGATCAAAATTTAAAAACTTGATAGACTTACATCTAAGCATTCGTCTATTTTTATTTTAAATTTTCAATTACTGTCGAAGAGTGCTGGAGGTCGAGGTAAGTCTGCATAACATCTAGATTAGGAAACACTTGTGGTGATTTAATTGCTTTGAGTGATACTATTCTATTATTTTGCACACTTGCACAAAATTAACTTAAGGACAAAACCCCTAACAAGATAAGATGGGGAAGTCATTACCCTTCCTTTGCCCGTAAACAACATCTCATTTGCACTCACAACCAAAACCTATCTAAAATTTGAATAGACGTTGGCCTCAAAGACTTCTCGGACTCACTAGGAGATTGACCTAAGGAGAAAGTTGTTGAAATTTGACTTTTATCAAATTGGTGACTAGGTAGAGGATTGAGGGGCGAAATCTCGAAGGTTGGTAGTTTGGCATAATTAGGCCCGTCTTTAATGGATACCTTCCACCAATTTTGTTGCCTACCTGGCCGAGTAACTCGTGATCCGATTCGACAATATACCTTCCATAGATAATCTAAAATTAATTATTGTCTAGGTCTAAGTCTACCCTAAAATAGGCTTGATTAATGTTAACTTTGACTTTTTGGTGTTATCTTATTTACTATTGATTGTGTATGTCAGCTTGGTCGAGAGACCCAACTACGTCTAAATTTACTAGGAATAGTTCACCACCTAAACCCGATCCACACATGGCACAACCACTATCCTTGTAGGATAGGTTCTATCCTATTAGGACATCTCTTCCATCTTGCATCCAACTCCCATCGGTTGGTGACAACAATTTTGGATTTAAGCCTCAATTCATCAACACACTCCCTAAATTTCATTGTTTAGAGTTCGAAGATACATATTTATTCATAAGGGAATTTGAGGAAGTAAGTCAAATGATGAAATTACCCAACTTTTTAGACGATGCTATTAGGTTACGATTCATCCTATTTTCCCTTAAGTGCCAAGAAATGGCTCTACAGCTTGGAGATGGACTATTACATCATGGGATAATTTTGTCAAGTTCTTAAAAAAAATTCTAGCCTACCCACAAGACCTCTCTTATGAGGAAGAACATAACGCAGTGCAAGCAAGAACACAACGAACCGTTTTGAAAATATTTCAAACGTTTCAAAGACATTCTTGTCCAATGTCCTCATCATGGCTAGAGAAGTGGCGACTATGCTAAATTCTCTATGATGGTCTAGATTATCAAAATAAGACTCTTCTTAAAATTATGTGTGGAGGAAAGTTCTTGAAAAAAGATGAAAACGAAGGGTGGGAAAATATATGAAGATCTAGATGAAAAAAACCCTACAATGGGAACCTACAAATGAAGAGTTTAGGACTGCAAATCCTATCTCTTCAAAAAGAGGTCTCCACTTGATAGAGGACTCCATAGCAATTGAGGCTAAATTCGCTAACATTATGCGAAAATTAGAAGTCATAGAAACTAAGGAGTCAGTTCTAATAAGCAAAGTCCGTGAAAAACTGTCCCTAATGGCGGGCTACACTTACTGCAAAGCGATGAACTATGTGTTGAAGAGTATCCTATTTTTCTTGCTCACCAAATGTTGCTCAGACCTATGAACGCAGCCTTCGCAAAGCCTACCAACAATCCATATTCAGAAAACTACATTCCCGATTGGAGAAATCATCCAAATTTCTCATGGCCCAAAACACCAATGATCAAGCAAGACCCAACTTCTTCAATAATTTCCAACCATCCCATTGTCAACAAAATTTTCCCAATCGAGTTCCACCACCTTCTTTCCAAAATCAATTATCCAATATGGAAAGAAAGTTGGATACCTTCAACAAGACCCAAGACACAATGCTTCTAGCCATGCTTAGGATAGAGAACAATCAAGTCAATTAGCAAGCTAATCCAATTAGTGAAAGACTGAAAGGAACTCTTCACCATTATCGAACCCTAGAAACTTTAGGCAAGCCAACGAGGCTCAAGATCCAAATCAGTATAATGTGATTCATACATTAAGGTCGGGAAGACAACTTGATAATCAAGTGTCAACATCATCGAATTCAACACAAGCACCTATTCCTTCTAGCTCCAATCCTCCAAACTCCGTAGATAGGTCAGCCGAGTAGGTGCATAAGCTTACAACTCCATTTTTAAATAGGCTTAGGAAATAACAATAATGCACAAATGGAGAAAATACACGTGATCTTTAACCAAGTAAAGATTAATATGCCCCTTCTTGATCCAATCCAATAAGTCCCTAGCTATGCCAAATTTCTTAAGGACATGTGCACTAAGAAAAGAAAGACCAATGTGCTGAAGAAAATTTTTCTAGCCACTAATATTAGTGAGCTATTATCCAATCAGATCCCTATCAAGTATAAGGATTCGGGTTGTCCCACCATCTCTTACACAATAGGTCAAACGAAAATTAACTGAGTACTTCTTGATTTGAGAGCAAGTATAAACTTTCTCCTTTCCTCAGTATACCAACAATAGGGCTTGGGCAAACTTAGCCCTACTCAAGTCACGATTCAGCTAGCTGACTGATCTGTCAAAATTCCAAAAGGAGAAGTAACTGATGTTCTTATTCAAGTTGGGGAATTCATCTAGCCAGTAGATTTCATTGTCCTTGATACCCAACCAGTGTCAAATCCTAAGTCTCAACCCCCGTTATTCTAGGACGTCCATTCCTTACTACTACAAATGCAATTATCAATTGTAGGAACGGATCCATAAAACATGACTAAGAAAGTCAATGTTTTCAACCTAAGAAGTCAACCCGATGATATGGACGATCAATCTTTTGAGGTGAACCTCATTGAGAATTTAACGAGTGAGCACAATGAGGAGATAAAACTAGAAGCTGAGTGTAATAACGGGATGAGATCTGATGATTTAAGCCTTGATGAGATTGCCAATTCTACAGTCTAGTGGGCATCGAACCCAATTTTATTTTATCCAGAGACAACAAGCTTGACTCCTCCATCTATTGAGTCATCACCTTCCTTAGAACTCAAAACCTTGCCCAAACATCTCAAGTACGGCTACCTAGGTGAACAAGAGACTCTTCTAGTCATTGTTGTATCTGACTTGACTGAGAGGCAAGAAGAGGACCTTCTGATGATCCTTAGGAAACATAGGAAAGCTATTGGTTGGACGCTGACTGACATAAAGGGATTAAGTCCAGCTATAGTTCGACACCATATTCACCTAAATGAAGAGGCAAAACCAAAGAGGGACCCGCAACATAGGTTAAATCTAATAATGCAAGAAGCTGTTTGAGCTGAAATAGTGAAACTTTTAGAGAACAGGATAATTTATCCTATTTCTAATAGTAAATGGGTCACCTCAGTCCATGCGGTCCCTAATAAATCCGGTTTTACTGCGATAGAGAATGAAAATCAAGAGTTTGTCCAAACACGACTTGCTACAAAGATTAGAGTTTGCATTGACTATCAAAAATTAAATGCTGCTACTAATAAAGACCATTTCCCCATTTCCCTCTTCCATTTATCGATCAAATGCTTGAATGACTAGCCGGCCACGGGTATTACTGTTTCTTGGACGGTTACTCAGGGTACAACCAAATCTCCAAAGCTCTGGAGGACCAAGAGAAAACAACATTTACATATTCATTTAGGACTTTCGCTTATCGTCAAATGCCTTTCAGTCTATGTAATGCCTTTGCGACATTTGAACGTTGTATGTTAAGCCTATTCTCCAACATGGTCGAAATATTTTTATAGATATTTATGGATTATTTCTCCATTTATAGAGACTCATTCGACCAATGTCTTCACAATTTAGAACTTGTCCTCGAACGATGCACCTAGAAGAATTTGACATTGAATTCGCAAAAGTGCCACTTCATAGTACAATATGGGATTGTTCTAGGTTACAAGATTTTCAAGAAAGAGATTGAAGTGGACAAAGCAGAGATAGATGTTATAGCTAAGCTTCCCGTACCTAAATGTGTGAAAGATATCGTATCTTTCTTAGGACACGCCGGATTTTATCATATATTCATTAAGGACTTTAGCAAGATTGCTAGACACTTAACTAACCTTTTAGTTAAGAACGTGCCCTTCATCTTAAATGATGGATGTCTTACTGCTTGAGAGAAGCTCAAGGTAGAACTTATCTCTGCACCCAAAATTTCTTCCCTGGATTGGTCTAAATCATTCGAGATCATGTGCAACGCTTTCCATTTTGCCAAGGCAATGTCTTAGGACAATGTGTTGACAACAAGCAACATGTGATTTACTATTCAAGTAGGACTCTTAATAATGCCCAATTGAGCTATACTACAACTGAGAAAGAATTCTTGGCAGTAGTGTTCGCATTGGAAAAATTTCACCCATACCACTTTGGACCAAAATCACCATATTCACCGACCATTCTGCACTCTGATATCTCATGCACAAGAAGGATGCAAAGACTCGACTCATTCGTCAGATCCTTATCCTTTAACAATTCAATCTCAAAATTTGAGATAAGAAGGGTATAGAAAATTTTGTTGCCGAGCACCTCTCACGTATTCCAAACGCTTCGTCTAACGAGTTGCCAATTAATAATGACTCTCCTGATGAGTTACTCTTAGATACTTTTAGGGAACCATGATTTTCTAACATAGTAAATTACTTAGTCACGAACTAAACCCTATCTCATTTGTCAAAACAAGAAGTATACCAATTCTTGTCTCAAATCTGGTATTTCTTTTGGGAGGAATCATATCTCTTCAAATACTATTCTGATCAAATCATTAGGTGATGTATCCCCAATGAGGAAGTTAGGAGTGTCCAAGGCTACAGAAAAAGTGCTATAAAGTGGGTTTTATTGGGCCACATTATTTAAAGATGCCTTTGATTTCTGCAAGATGTATTCTAGATGCCAAATGGTGGGTAAGATTTCGAGACGTAATATAATGCCCCTAAACTCAATTCTAGAAATAGAACTTTTTGATGTATGGGGCATTTACTTTATGGGTCCCTTTCCTTTTGGTGGCTATAGATTATGTATCTAAATGGGTAAAGCCTTTCCTAGCAAAACAAATGACAACAAAGTTGTTGTCAAGTTCTTGAAAGAAAACATCTTCTCACGCTTTGGAACTCCACATGCCATAATTAGTGATAATGACTTACATTTTTGTAATAGAACTTTTGAAGTTCTCATGCAAAAACATGTCATAACTCATAAGTTATCAATACCATACCAATCTCAAACCAGTGGGCAGGTAGAAGTCTCAAATAGACAAATCAAACTTATCTTGGAGAAAATTGTAAGTCAAAATCGAAAGGATTAGTCCACCAAATTGGTAGGTACCTTATGGGCATATAGAACCGCTTTCAAAATGATTTTAGGGATGTCTCAATATAGGTCAGTCTTTGGAAAGACTTGCCACATTTCTGTTGAGTTAGAGCACCGAGCCTTATAAGCTATTAAGCAACTAAATTTTGATTTAGATAAAGCAAATGCGCTTCAAAAATTACAAATTTTCAGACTTAAGGAGTTGAGGAATGAAGCGTATTAATATACGAAAATCATGAAGAATAGAGTTAAGGTTTTTCATGACAAATATATCATAAGAAAAAATTTTGTTCTCGGACAAAAAATATTACTCTATGATTCTAGAGTTCATCTTTTTCCTGGGAAGTAGAAATCACGGTGGACAAGATCATTTGTTGTTAGGATAGTGTTTTCACATGGAGCAGTAGAAATATGTGACACAAAAAATGGTAATGAATTCAAGCTAAATGGTCAACGTTTAAACTCATTTGTGGAATCAGCCCCGGAGGAAGAAATAGCCATGGGCCTACTTGACCCAATGTATCGGTAACATAATATCACCTCTTTCTACACTTTATTCCTTGCAACATACATACATTTATACATTGAGGACAATGCATGAGATAGGTGTGGGGGAGGGTTTACTAACATGCTAACATAGATAGTTTAACATAGGTAGGTTTACTAACAAATTTTTTTATATAAAAAAATAGAAAAAATAAAGACTTTTGGAAAAGAAAACAATACTTTGATTTATTTTTGAAAGTAATTAAGTTAATTTTAAGGAATAGGAATATCATAATTAAAATTTCTTAATACTTGATTAAAATAAGATTATTTGTTTGATTTCTAGGATTAGGAGGCAAAACTGAAAAAGTAATTTAGTCCTAATTTTTACCTTGATGAAATATGCATACTGCATACACTTACACACTTAGGATTTAAAACAAAGACTTTTGTGATTTAATATATATATATATATGAAAAATAAACAAATCTAATTATTGATTAGCTAGGTGTTTTAGCCTAAGAAAGCCTTGGTATTTACGTGCAAGGTTTGAAAAAAAATATAATATATGTATTAACACATCTAATAATCAATTAGTTAGGTATAGGCCTCAAGAAGCCTTGATACTTACACAAAAAAATTAGATGATTTATACATATTTAAAAAAAGAAGTTCTTAAAGGGCAACAAAGTGGTAATACTTCAAACTTCTTAAAAGAAAAAGAAAAAAGTTATATATATATATACATATATATATATATATGTATAGATATATATATATATATATATATATATATATATATATATATATATATATATATATATATATATATATATATATATGTATATGTGTGTATATATATATATATGTGTGTGTATATATATATATATATATATATATATATATATATATATATATATATATATATATATATATATATATATATGTATATGTGTATATATATATATATATATATGTATATGTGTGTATATATATATATATATGTGTGTGTATATATATATATATATATATATATATATATATATATATATATATATATATATATATATATATATATATATATATATATATATATATATATATATATGTGTGTGTGAGTGTGTGTGTGTGTATATATATATATATATATATATATATATATATATATATATATATATATATATATATATATATATATATATATATATATATATAAGGCATAAGAGTTGAAGTTAAAGAATCCTGAGTCAAAAAATTCACGGTCACAAAAGTACATATGACTTAGGATAAAATAATAGACTAAGTGAGAAATTCAGTTTTAATCCTAATCTAAATTGATAATAAATATTCGCATCAAGACTAAGTATAGAAATGAATAATTTGGTGATCTTAAGACTTATAGATTACTTGATTTCCTCAAAAATATTTCAAATATTTTCTTTCTTTCAAAATGGTATTTTGAAAATACTAATATTTTGTTTTTCTTTCTTTATGGATTTTGTGGGTGTAATTTATCGAAAACCCTCACAAGGCAAAACTCATCCTCTATGGATAACCTTGAAGTTTAACAACTTGTTGCACATGCTAAATGCAATCGTGATTCCTACGAAAGTGAGTTAGGTTAGATTAGTTTCGTTTAGATTTTTCTTATTTTTTTGTTTTACTCGAGGACGAGTTAAAGATGGGTGTGGGGGTGTGATTATTCAAAAAGTGCATATTTTTAGTCACATTTTCATATTTATTCTTTATAAATTATTACTATTTAATTATTTTATTGTTTAGTAATGTACATGCCTTTTTAATTAAAAAAGAAAAAAGAAAAGAGCCTAAAAGAAGTCCATAAATTAAAGAGAACCCCAAAAGCCTATCATGCCCATGATAATTCAGAGATGATCTTATCCTAAATCAGAGATGAAGGAGAAAAATCAAATAAATCAGGTTGCTTGTTCCTCAAGTCAAAAGATAAAGGAGGGAATTCAAGTTTAAACTCAGATTTATAGATAACTTGTTTCCTAAGCTATCTGGAAAACAAGGTTATTTTAAATTTCACAATGCAAATGAGGATTTTAAGGATAGATCTCCAGATGGATGGACGAGAAGAAGCCACACGCCAAAACGCGTGCCCAAACCCCCTAATAGTCGCGTTTTCCCCTGAAAAGCTATAGAAACACGGGTTTCCTGAGGAGTTGTGCGTGTCAGTTGGGTGGAAGTGTTCATGTGGGACTCTACTTCTTAAATCTCCTATAAATACCCCTGAAGAGCAACAGGGCAGAGGCATCTCAGAAGCTCACGCTTAAGATTTTCTTTAGATCTATTTTCTTTCTGAATTTTCATTGTAATTTTCAAGTTTTTTTTGCTTTGAAGAAGATTTGTAAGAAAGAGAAGCTATTGTAATTCGAGGTTGTTTGGACACATATATTGCATACATATTATTATATTCCTACATATATTCTATAATGAATATTACAAATAACTTGTCTTAATGTCTTAATTCATGCAGGGTATGACAACGAGAAGATAATCATGAAATTTATCCAATTAAATTCAAAAGTTCAAAAGAAAGGGGATCGATTCAAATTCAAAGGTTCTAGAAGCTATCTTTATCTGAAAACTGGATATATCAGATAAGAAAATATTATCTAATTCTAAGAGAAAAATGGATTATTTGAAGACCCTATCTGTTTCGCTGAAGATAAGTGAATATCTTATCAATTCTAGAAGATAAACTGAAAATCCAAGAGGATAAATGGATAGAGAGAAGATCAACGGATGAGATGAAGCAATTTAGATTCGGATTCAGGTTGGATACAGTTTAGCATTTTAATCATAACTTTCGCTACTGAAACTCAATTCTAATGATTCAAAATGCTATAGAAAGAAGACTTAAAGGCTACAATTCTTCAGTTGATCACTCGTTCCAGTTCTATCATTGATAAGTGATATTTAGCAATCAACACGCTAATAGCCTGCAGATTAGAATTGAATTTCTGGATAAATAAAATCAAGTTTGGAGATAAGGGGAGATTTCAAATATAGAAATATCCAAATCTTTCTATCTTCATACGCTTTCTATCCCTCTAGTTTTCTCCTAAAAATACCCTCATACCTCGAAGACAAAAGGGACACCACTTCAGAGAGAGCTTTACTTTAGATTTTTACTTTAGATTTTTCTTTTCTTCTTTAATGTAATTTTTATTTTTATTTTATTTTTCTTTTTAGCTTAGATGAGAGAGGGTTACATGATTAAAAGAGAGAAAGAGTTTTTATAGAGTGACACTATTCTAATTCTTTCTTCAAGAAGCTTATATTGAAGGTGACAATCAATGGAGGTTTCCTACTTTTCTTCATCATACTCAATCTGACCAGGCACCATGTTCAAGTTACTCTTTCTATTTGCTTTGCTTTACTTCATACGGAAGCAAGTCTTTCTTATGATTCAATGGTAGAGGTAAGTAATCTTTTTGTTTTCTTTTTTAGTTCATTAGTTTAGAGTTATAATTATTTTTTTAGTCTTTCCTTTTTTTATAAATAAAACAATAACACCACAATCTTTTCATCTACCATCTCCTTCTTAACTTAACATAACAATTTTATTTTCTTTTTATAAAATTAAAAAGATAAATATTAATTAGTTTCGATAAATTAAAAGAGAGAAACTTACACAACGCTTCCATCGCTGTCCCTCCCTGTGGATCACGACCCGTTACCCGTGGGCTACACGGTAGAATTGAGGACCTAGCATTATTCTAAATTTCTATGTATTTTTTTGTGCATGTTTGGCTCGATCAGAGGTAACAGATCAATACAAGATGCTTTTGTTCTTTTATATCTCTTTTTTTATTTACTTGATTTTTGTTCTTTATTTTGCTTTTTTATTTCATGCAACCTTCTCATTCAAAAATCATGCTTCATTTCTCTTCTACCATGAGTAACTAAATTCACTTCTCATGATTTGCTAATATCACCACCATGGATCTATAGTATTGAATAGAGAACCCAATTAAATTTCATGCATGTTTAAAGCCTAGGTTTATCTTGAAGGCACATGATGATGATAATTAGGTCAACTACTTGCTAGTGCTCTTTAACTATTTTTTTAATCTATACTTAATTATTGTCTTGATATTTTAATGTTAAATTTTAACTAGTGCTATCAATTAGAACCTTATTATTTATCTTATATGTTTTACTTGAATTCTAAGGTAATTTATCATGTTTAGGGTTTAGAGTGAAGGTAATCTCTAGTTGGTATTATTTGTTTATGGTAGTAGATTATTAGCAGGTTGTGATCTTTCTCTTTATTGATATCAAAACTAAACTTCTTTCAACTAATCTCTTTCTTTAAATTCTCCAAACAAAAGAAGAAGGTGTAAGGAAACAATAATACCGAAACGCTTCCATCGCATCTCTCCCTGAGGTTTGACCCGTAAAACCAATCACACACACTTTTCATATTCTCTGTATTTTTTTTTTTGCAATCAATTATATGATCGATATAAGTAACTTAAACATTGGGACCAATCCTATAAAGAGACTGTCAGCCCAAAGGAAGGTTGTTCTCCTATATAAGACCTAAACTTTAAGGTATCTATATTGGGTCAGTACAGTGTTGATATAAAGAGACACAACTTGTTCTGAAAGTTTGGCCAGCAGCTCTATCGGTTAAACTGATGGCATTCTCTAAAATTCAATTTTTATGACTATTATAGTAGAATTTTGTTAATGTAATGTTTATTTTAAATTGATGAGAAATTGTACGTTTATGTAGTCTAAATTGAATGGTACAAACTTTATGAAAGTGGTAAGACCATGTAAAAGGTCGTTCTTGAATTCATGGACCTAGTTTACATCTTAAAGATTGATGGATCTCTACTATCACTAATAAAAATTATGATAAAAGGGAGAGGTCTAATAGGATGTGTCTGTTGGTCATAAAATATTCTATTCCTATAACTATTAGGGTTTTATGCCTGATAAAGGTAGTGCAAAGAGTTTCCAACTAAAGTAGCCGACCGGGTTATTAAATCGGATAAAGTTGATGCCAGCGCGCATCTTAGAAAGCTGATAAATACGCACTACAACGACAAAAAATATAAGGGAGTACATTATGACAATGTCCAATCTTATTTCTAAACTAAAAGTACTGATATTAGAATTCTCTAAAGAGACTCTTGTGCATTTCATTCTGATCTCTTTTCTTACACAGTTTGACCCTTTTCAAAATTATTTATAATGCTCAAAGGAAAAAGTGGAGTCTTATTAGGCTCATCAGTCACTGTGTCCGAGATGAAGAGAGATAGGAACAAGAAAAGACTGAAAGTGCTTACTTAGCATACATGATAACACTTCTAATAAGAAAAAAGGTATAATTAAAGGGAGAAATATAAACACCACAACAACTGCTGATCCTAAGTGGCAAAAGTGTAGGAGAAGAAGTCGAAGGTCATTGTATGTTCTTCTGCAAGAAAGTAGGCCACCTCAAGAAGGATTGAATAAAGAATTAGAAATGGCTAAATATGAATGGTATATCTCATATTCATATTTGTTCTGAAATTAATTTAGCTTTAGTGCCATTTTATACGTGGTGGATAGTTAATTCACATGAGCGATTCAATGCGAAAACGTTCAAACCCAAAGGACACCCAGCTCAGCTGAGCGATATGTATATATGGGGATGGAAACAAAGCTACAGTTGAAGTTATTAGAGTTCATAGGCTTAAATTAGAATCTTGTTATATTTAAGATTTAGATGAGATTTTATATGTACCGTCTTTTATGTAGAGTCTTATTTCTATTTTATTGTTGGACAGATCTGATTTTTACTATCACTTTTGGTAATAAAATGGTTAGTCTACTCTTCAAATTTAAAGTTGTTAGTACTAGAATTCTGATCAATGGTTATATAAACTGAAACTATATACTTCATATCTTGAATCTTGATATGTGAATGGCCCAGGCACCAAGCGAACATTAATTAAAGAAATATTAGGATGTTTGGTGCTAAACAGAGTTTAGGAGTCTTAGATCTGGTGTCTGTAACATTTGTTGCCCATTCTCTATATCTTCCTGAAATAGCCACAGATACTTCATCACTTTTACAGACGATTACTCTCGTTATGGGTACCTATACTTGTTACATATGAAATCCCAATTGCTAGACATATTTAAAATCTATAAAGCTGAAGTTGAAAATTAACTGAATAAAGAGATTAAAGCCGTTAGTTCTGATTATGGTGGTGAGTACTATGGCAGATACCACAGATCAGGTAGATGTCCATGACCATTTATCAATTTCTGAAAGAATGTGACATTGTCGCTTAGTACACTATGCCGGGACACCTCATCAGAATGGTGTTGCTGAGAGATAAAATTACACACTAAAGGACATAGTTAGGAGTATGATAGCTCACACTACTTTACTAAAGTCATTATGGAGTGAAACCTTAAAGATAGTTGTCTACCTACTTAACAGAATACCTAGCTAAACAGTAACTAAAACTTCATATGAGTTATGGACTGGGAAAATTCCCAGTATTAGGTTTCTACATGTTTGGGGTTGTCCAGCGAAAGCTTGGCCATATATACTATATGAGAAAAAGTTAGAATCAAGAACACTTAGCTGTTTATTTGTAGGGTATTCGAGAGGTACAGAGACTTTATGTTTTATTGACTCTCCACTAAAAATATAATAGAGACGGATATGCTAAATTTATAAAGGGTATTCAGAACAGTGAGAGACAACAACATAAGGATTTCACATTTAGGAAAGAACATATTGTTATACTCATGACAACTGTTCAAAATAATGATATAGTTGTTTTACTTCTGCATGAAAATACAGTTGTACCTTTACAAGGTACATATACAGTTCATCCTGAAATAGATTTTGCTGATAAGGTAGAACATGAAATTTCTCAAGCACAAGTGCCTAGGAGATCAACTAGGGAGAGGAGATCAACCATGACATATGACTATATAGCTTATCTCCCAGAGTATGAGTTTGACATTGGGTTAGAGGATGACCCTACATCCTTGAATAAGGTCAAACTCAGCATTCACTTTACTAAGTAGTCAAATGCCATGAAAGATGAGTTAAAATTCATGTAGGACAATGATGTTTAGAATTTAGTAGAGTTGCCTAAAAGAAAGAAATCGATTGGTTGTAAATGGTTATTCTAAACTAAGCAGAATTCGAAAGACAATATCGAAAGGCATAAGGCACATTTTGTCGCAAAAGGGATTCACTCAAACAGAAGATGTAACGCCCCAATCCCAAGGATACGGAGACGTTATGGTGACGTACATATGCAGGGCGGAAAACCCTCACGTACGTACGCTAAGCCTCAGTACAATAAATAACCTCCATATAGACATGGGTCCCAGCATGAAATAAGTACAAGAATACCTGCAGAAATAGGTCAGCGATCATAACAGATATAACAAATAGGGACAAATAAGATAACGGAAATAAAGCACCAAGATACCTAGGCATAGTCCCGATGAGGAAGCTCCGATGTGACTCCATGGCACTCTCCGATACTATGGTAACTCGGATCTCCAATCTGGGCACGCAAACCCAGGGTCGTCAGAAAGCGACCTAGTGAGTGGTAAAATGAAGGAGGCAGTAATATATACAATAGTACTACAACCATGATACTAATATATAATATAATACAAGATGTGATAATAGTGATACCATATAATACGTATATACGAAACAGTACAAATATATATAAACATGTTTTATTGTAATACCATCTCTACCTAGCCGGTTATCATCAGGTCATATCTATAGTCGTGTCCAGTTTATATAATAACTAATGTTGTCTAGTGGTGACGTAATAGACATGAACATGATAGTGGTGACGTGATAGAGGTGAACATGCAGATGAGCATATGTCTGCAACAATAAAATATATGCAATGCAGAACATGCATAGTATGCCACTACATACAGTGTAACATATACCAGGTAATGTAACAAAGTATACATGTGCATGAGTAGTAGGGCACTAAAGAAAGTGTAACAGGAAACAGGAACAAAAACAATGTATACATGTCACATGATAGCAGATAAATGATCAGGAACAGTAACAAGTACAACTAAACATGTAGCAGGCAGGTCATGTCAAAGTCATGTCATTTATACAATAGTAGCGATCAGTACCACCTGATATTTTAATCAATCTCTACCAGTGCCCCATACCACTGGCAGTTCATACTGGAGCCCGCACTCTAGTCGAACCCATCCGGACATGGCCTACGGGTACCATTATCCAAACGAGAGAGTGATCAAATAACAAGTGTTCCCGACGTCCACTATTGTGTATATTGTTTTATTATGTTAATTGGAAACTCATGGTCGAGGAGTTCTTATCGGGTGGGTGTATCCCGTACATACCCGGGACAACGGCCTTATCAGATCCCTGGCTGCTGAGACCAGGGCCAGCCCGCTAGAGCTGTAACATGTAACATGAGTAACAGATGGTAGCCAGCACTACCCCGTCCCCTGCAGTGGGATGAACAATGGATCCAGACATCCACCCGATATGATCTAATCAACCGTCAAGTCTCCCCCATAACCAAGTTATCTTTATTATCTTATATATCAAGTATATAATGTAACAAGAACAAAGACAGTACATGATACGGGTAACATGATAACTGGACCTGAGCTCTGTTGATAGCATAGAACAATATAACGGGAAACAGGAACAATATAACGGGAACAATATAACAGGAAACGGGAACAATAGATGTGGGAGTCCACATATCGCATATCAACAGCTCTCATGTCCAGTAACGGGAGTATCCATATCAGTAACGGGAAACAATCATATAACAGGATTACGGGGATAACATGGAACAATAATACATGTATGATACACTGTGATCCATATAACAAGAAGATAGAAACAACATATGCATGTACACTTGTGCGGTGAGCTTATGTAGCAGTGATGTCTGTGTAACAAGTATCCATGTAACAATGAGAGTAATAATATGAAACGCAGTACACCATGCAGTGGGATATCCGTGTATCAGTGGCTTATCTATGTAGAGCAAGAATCCGTGTAACATATCATTGTCATGTAATAACCATAATATGAAATGCTATCCGTGTACTAGTGAAACATAGATGAGTAGCCATAAGGCTGCAGAGCACTAATCCATGTAATACCAGTGGTCCATGTATCATGTATTACCATGTCCTGTGACTTATTGTAACGGTGTCTAGCATGCATGTCTCGTAATAGTATAGTGTCATCGTCTATCTGTGGCTCAGTATGTATGTCATGTGACTGTGATACAATACGTGTCATAAAAGTGTATAAGCATATGATGATATAGTGATCCGAGTGTCAACGGCTGTGCAGGTAGGATGACTGTGTCTGAATTGTCTATGCCAGTATGTATTGGTCCGATAATTACCTCCTTATCTGTATTTTAAATCAGGAAATACCTAACAAGATTCTAGGTCATTCCTATTACAATGACTATCCGATCATGACTAATGATTAATTTGTAATTACCGTATTTTATTCATAATCAGGATATATCAATCAATGTCACTAAACATAGTAATTTATAAAATATAATTTATAAAATAAAAACACTCACAAACTAGTCACATGCTGGTAGCTCTCTTCCCCACGATCGCAACGGATCCAGAATCGTCCAAATCGGAGTCCGAATGCTCCCGATATCGCTCGAAGACCCAAAACTGAGAGAAAAGGTTAGTTACGTAATAACAGAAATTATTCAGGGGGCTATTTGTAATATTGCAGGGGCCTGAAAGTAAATTCTAAATTCACAGGGGTTAAAAGGAAATATTACCTTCAATGGGTCGGGTTGGGTGCAAATGGGTCGGGTTTGGGTTAAACCCAAACCCAAACCCATTGGATCTTCCTCCAAATGAGAAGCAGCAGCAGCAGCCATGGGCTGCTGCTGCGGCACTTGCGCGCCCGCCGCCCGGCTGCCCGAGTGGCGCGGCCGCCTCGCCGGTGCCCGCTACACCGCCGGCGCCGACGCCACCCTGGCGCCGCTCCGGCTGCCCGTGACCGGGGCCCCACCGCGAAGAGGGGAAGAGAGAGGAAGAGGGTGGGGGCTGGCGCCCCCACCACCGCCCGCGCCGCTGGTTACCTGGCCGGCCTCCCACGCCGGCGGCGCCTGGCCGGCGGCACCTGGCCGGCGGCGAGGTGGCGCGCGGCCACTTCTGGCCGCGGGCGCGAGTCAACCCTGCCCCTTGCCTGAAACAGAGAAGGGGGAAGAGTGTGGGTTAAGAAAGAGAGAGGGAGAAGAGAGAGAGAGAGATATAGATAGAGGGAGAGGGATTGAGAGAGAGAGAGAGGTGTTTTTGAATGAGAGAGGGAGAGAGATATTTTAATAGAGGGAGAGAGAGTCGGTGGATGAAGTCGCTGGAAGTCGCCAGCGTTGAGAAGAAGAGGAAGGGAAAAGAAGAGGAAAGAAAAAGATTAAAAAAATTATAATATTAAAATATTATAGTATTGGTCCAAAATTCGACTAGCTCCGAACGGTGCCCAAAAATTACAGAAAATAGAGAATATTATTCTGAGCCGTAATATGAAGACGGGAAGAAATTCTATCCGGTTTGCAAATTAAAAATCCTGGAAGGTATCGCCGATACCGGGCGACACCGGTTTGGCCGAATTTCCGATAAATTCAGAAAAATCCCCAAAATAAGGCACCTGGTGAAAACGGATTCTCAAAATGCTACTCCGTTTGTGAAAGAAAAATCGTAGAGCCGATTATCGGTATCGGTTGACACCGACTACGAAGATTTTCCAAAATAATCCAGAAAATCCTGAAAAATCTAAAATATTAGAAAATGATTTTTAAAACTGAAATCGGCTCAATCGGACTACCACGGAGGTCAAATCAATTTTGTACGTCGTATCGCGTACCGATACGGTATACGTACACCGGGGATCAGGATGTTACATTTCTCCTCACCTTACAAAAATTGGTGTAACATCCTGATCCCCGGTGTACGTATTACCGTATCGGTATGCGATACGACGTACAAAATTGATTTGACCTCCGTGGTAGTCCGATTGAGCCGATTTCAGTTTTAAAAATCATTTTCTAATATTTTAGATTTTTCAGGATTTTCTGGAAATTTTCTGAATTATTTTGGAAATTCTTCGTAGTCGGTGTCAACCGATACCGATAATCGGCTCTACGATTTTTCTTTCACAAACGGAGTAGCATTTTGAGAATCCGCTTTCACCAGGTGCCTTATTTTGGGGATTTTTCTGAATTTATCGGAAATCCGGCCAAACGGTGTCGCCCGGTATCAGCGATACCTTCCAGGATTTTTAATTTACAAACCGGATAGAATTTCTTTAAACCGTCTTCATATTACGGCTCAGAATAATATTCTCTATTTTTGTAATTTTTTGGCACCGTTCGGAGCTAGACGAATTTTGGACCAATACTATAATATTTTAATATTATAATTTTTTTTAATCTTTTTCTTTCCTCTTCTTTTCCCTTCCTCTTCTTCTCAACGCTGGCGACTTCTAGCGACTTCATCCACCGACTCTCTCTCCCTCTATTAAAATATCTCTCTCCCTCTCTCATTCAAAAACACCTCTCTCTCTCTCAATCCCTTTCCCTCTCTCTCTCTCTCTCTCTCTTCTCCCTCTCTCTCTCTCTCTTAACACACACTCTTCCCCCTTCTCTGTTTCAGGCCAGGGGAGGGGTTGACCCGCGCCCGCGGCCAGAAGTGGCCGCGCGCCACCTCGCCGCCGGCCAGGTGCCGCCGGCCAGGTGCCGCCGGCCAGGCGCCGCCGGCGTGGGAGGCCGGCCAGGTAACCAACGGCGCGGGCGGTGGTAGGGGCGCCGGCCCCCACCCTCTTCCTCTCTCTTCCCCTCTTCGCGGTGGGGCCCCGGTCACGGGCAGCCAGAGCGGCGCCAGGGTGGCGCCGGCGCCGGCGGTGTAGCCGGCGCCGGCGAGGCGGCCGTGCCGCCCGGGCAGCCGGGAGGCGGGCGCGCAAGGGCCGCAGCAGCAGCCCATGGCTGCTGCTGCTGCTTCTCATTTGGAGGAAGATCCAATGGGTTTAGGTTTGGGTTTAACCCAAACCCGACCCATTTGCACCCAACCTGACCCATTGAAGGTAATATTTCCTTTTAACCCCTGTGAATTTAGAATTTACTTTCAGGCCCCTACAATATTACAAATAGCCCCCTGAATAATTTCTGTTATTACGTAACTAACCTTTTCTCTCGGTTTTGGGTCTTCGAGCGATATCGGGAGCATTCAGACTCCGATTTGGACGATTCTGGATCCGTTGCGATCGTGGGGAAGAGAGCTACTAGCTTATGACTAGTTTGTGAGTGTTTTTCTTTTATAAATTATATTTTATATATTACTATGTTCAGTGACATTGATTGATATATCCTGATTATGAATAAAATACGGTAATTACAAATTAATCATTAGTCATGATCGGACAGTCATTGTAATAGGAATGACCTAGAATCTTGTTAGGTATTTCCTGATTTAAAATACAGATAAGGAGGTAATTATTGGACCAATACATACTGGCATAGACAATTCAGACACAGTCATCCTACCTGCACAGCCGTTGACACTCGGATCACTATATCATCATATGCTTATATACTTTTATGACACGTATTGTATCACAGTCACATGACATACATACTGAGCCACGGATAGACGATGACACTACACTGTTACGAGACATGCATGCTAGACACCGTTACAGTAAGTCACAGGACATGGTAATACATGATACATGGACCACTGGTATTACATGGATTAGTGCTCTGCAGCCTTATGGCTACTCATCTATGTTTCACTAGTACACGGATAGCATTTTATATTATGGTTATTACATGACAATGATATGTTACACGGATTCTTGCTCCACATAGATAAGCCACTGATACACGGATATCCCACTGCATGGTGTACTGCGTTTCATATTATTACTCTCATTGTTACATGGATACTTGTTACACAGACATCACTGCTACATAAGCTCACCGCACAAGTGTACATGCATATGTTGTTTCTATCTTCTTGTCATATGGATCACAGTGTATCATACATGTATTATTGTTCCATGTTATCCCCGTAATCCTGTTATATGATTGTTTCCCGTTACTGATATGGATACTCCCGTTACTGGACATGAGAGCTGTTGATATGCGATATGTGGACTCCCACATCTATTGTTCCCGTTTCCTGTTATATTATTCCCGTTATATTGTTCCCGTTTCCCGTTATATTGTTCTATACTATCAACAGAGCTCAGGTCCAGTTATCATGTTACCCGTATCATGTACTGTCTTTGTTCTTGTTACATTATATACTTGATATATAAGATAATAAAGATATCTTGGTTATGGGGGAGACTTGACGGTTGATTAGATCATATCGGGTGAATGTCTGGATCCATTGTTCATCCCACTGCAGGGGACGGGGTAGTGCTGACTACCATCTGTTACTCATGTTACATGTTACAGCTCTAGCGGGCTGGCCCTGGTCTCAGCAGCCAGGGATCTGATAAGGCCGTTGTCCCGGGTATGTACGGGATACACCCACCCGATAAGAACTCCTCGACCATGAGTTTCCAATTAACATAATAAAACAATATACACAATAGTGGACGTCGAGAACACTTGTTATTTGATCACTCTCTCGTTTGGATAATGGTACCCGTAGGCCATGTCCGGATGGGTTCGACTGGAGTGCGGGCTCCAGTATGAACTGCCAGTGGTATGGGACACTGGTAGAGATTGATTAAAAATACCAGGTGGTACTGATCGCTACTATTGTATAAATGACATGACTTTGACATGACCTGCCTGTTACATGTTTAGTTGTACTTGTTACTGTTCCTGATCATTTATCTGCTATCATGTGACATGTATACATTGCTTTTGTTCCTGTTTCCTGTTACACTTTCTTTAGTGCCCTACTACTCATGCACATGTATACTTTGTTACATTACCTGGTATATGTTACACTGTATGTAGTGGCATACTATGCATGTTCTGCATTGCATATATTTTATTGTTGCAGACATATGCTCATCTGCATGTTCACCTCTATCACGTCACCACTATCATGTTCATGTCTATTACGTCACCACTAGACAACATTAGTTATTATATAAACTGGACACGACTATAGATATGACCTGATGATAACCGGCTAGGTTGAGATGGTATTACAATAAAACATGTTTATATATATTTGTACTGTTTCGTATATGCGTATTATATGGTATCACTATTATCACGTCTTGTATTATATTATATATTAGTATCATGGTTGTAGTACTATTGTATATATTACTGCCTCCTTCATTTTACTACTCATTAGGTCGCTTTCTGACGACCCTGGGTTTGGGTGCCCAGATTGGAGATCCGAGTTACCATAGTATCGGAGAGTGCCATGGAGTCACATCGGAGCTTCCTCATCAGGACTATGCCTAGGTATCTTGGTGCTTTATTTCCGTTATCTTATTTGTCCCTATTTGTTATATCTGTTATGATCGCTGACCTATTTCTGCAGATATTCTTGTACTTATTTCATGCTGGGACCCATGTCTATATGGAGGTTATTTATTGTACTGAGGCTTAGCGTACGTACGTGCGGGTTTTCCGCCCTGCGTATGTACGTCGCCATAACGTCTCCGTTTCCTTGGGATTGGGGTATTACAGAAGACATTGACTATAAGGAGACTTTCTCCTCATTTTTTATGAAGGATTTTTTTAGAATTATCATGGCACTAACCTGGAGTTACAGCAAATGGATATTAAAACTGTCTTCCTTAATAGTGACATTGAGAAAAAATATATATGATGCAACCAAACAATTTTGAAATCAAAGGTTCGTAATAGCTGGTTTGCAAATTATAAAAATTCATTTATTATTTAAAGTGAGCATCCCATCAATGATATTTGAAAGTTGATCAAGTAATATCTGATTTTGGTTTTATGGAGAATGAGGATGATTAATGCATTTACCATAAATTTAAAGAGAGTAGACTTATATTTCTTGTGCTATATGTGAATGACATTCTACTAACAAGTAACGATATAAATTTTTGACTTGATTTTCTCTCAAAGAATTTTAAGATGAAATATCTTGGAGACGTTTCCTTTGTGATAGGCATCCATATTCAATATGACAGGACACGTGAAATATTAGGTTAATCATAAAAATCTTATATCAATAAAGTGCTGATAGATATAGCATTAAGAATTGATATATGGGAAATAAGTTTAGTTTACTGCAATGTCTCAGGAATGACCTACAGAAAGAGCAAATGGAGGACATTCCATATATATCGGCAATTGAAAGTCTAATATATGCTCAAGTTTGTGCCCGTCCACACATAGCATGTACTGTTGAGAAACTTGGCAGATACTTGCTCGATCTTGAGATTGATCACTGGAAAACTGTCAAGAAGATAATGTGATATTTACAGAAGACTACATGAAATCTGATCAGTTGCAATTGATTGGATACATAGATCCAGATTATGCTGGATGTATCGACAATAGGAAGTCCACTTTATATTATATTTTCCTGATTACAGGACGATGGTGGACCTAGTCGAGAGGCCGCTACGGCTACACTGTGACAATAAAAGCTATATAGCTCTATTGCAACAGTGACAAGAGTTCAGCAAAGTCGAAGCATATCGATGTCAAGTTTCTTGTCATAAGGATAAAGTTCCAAATCACATTGTGTCTATTCATAGTGTTAATACTATTTTTTAATATTACAGATCCACTCATTAAAGGACTTCTTTCTAAAGTCTTCTTAGAACATATTGCTTATATAAGGATGGATAGTCGTAATGATATCTGATTTAGTGAGAGTGAATAATTTTATGTAAAAGACATTATTTCTAATGCACTTTATGTATATTTGTTGATTCCAATAATAAAGTGAAAACTGCTTTCTTTAAATTCTTTTTGAGTTTAATTTACGTATTTGAGTTTGTTAGCAATTAGATTCATTGGAGTCTTAAGGTTAGACTCATTGGAGTCATAAGATTAGACTTTCATTGGAGTTATAAAGTGAAAATCAGTTGGAATTGTACCTTACTTGATTAGAGGATTTTTCATACCACACATCACATTTGATCTATGTCGTTAAGGGTTCTGAAACTTATGATGTGAAAGGTCCTACCTCGATTATACAGAAGGTAACGACCGCCATGTTTGATAGCAGGATACTTAATGGACCAGATTGTTTTGAAATATGGTTTATTGACGATAAAGTTTTGGTACCATAAAGTTATGTTTAATATCCTTTCAGTATGACTTGTTTTACCCAAGTGGGAGACTGTTAGACTTATTTGGATTAGAATCTAAATTAATTTGGGCCTACACAAGTCTAATTGGATTTATATACCCGTCTTTATAAGCCTATGTTGTTGGACCCAATAAAGAATTGATCAAGCCTAATGGTTTGGGTCTATATACGTTTCAATTACACTTAGCCATGAGTATATTTAAATTAAGATGTGGGACTCATCCATGCGTGCGGAACTCTGTTATCAATCAAGAGTCTAAATCTATGATGAGTGGATTTAGGATTCCTTGATGCTATATATATCATCAGTAGGATTCTCTCTCCACCCCTTTCTATCTAGTATAACCTAATCTCTCTCTTAGAGGCCTCTCATCTCCTCTAAGGATCAAGAAGAGAACTTGATGGCTGGAGAGAAGAATCCCCTCACTTAACTCTGGCATTCTCGAGGTCGTACAACCTTCGGCATCCCTTTCATGATGGAATCAGGTATGCTTAAACCCTCCTCCCCTTTGATCTTAATAAAGAGGCTTTTAGTTTATACGTGGATCTTGCATGGAATAATTATTAGATCTAACATAGGCCCAATAATGAAATTTTTTAAACAAGTCCAATCGGAAAATTATTTAAACATGTTTAAAACCCATAAAGAATCAACTGCTAATCATGTTGTCATGGAGGTAAAGAAGCAGGATGGCGGCAAGCACAACGCTCTCCACATCTATGGACGCCCCATGCCAAAGTGTGGAGACAACGTATTTGATGCAAGAGGCATCACAAGGCATTGTGTCAGGCCCATCACATGGCAGTCCAAACTCTTCTTTAGACATTCTGAAATGCTCTCTAAAAAGGTTTTTGGTTAGATAAGTAACAAGTATCATGAATCGCTTTCCATTAGTGGAGTACACAAATATATGGCCTCTACTCGCTACTGGACTGTACTCAGTTTCCATCATCATCAACATTGGTTTTTGTTGACTTGATCCTTCTCCTCGCCAAGGAAGCCGCCTTTTGCCATTTCCTTGCCTCTATGAGGACCCTCTTGAAAGCAACCATGGCATACAAGGTAGAAATTTGATATGAAAGAGAAATACATGTTATACACAAAGACTCTCAATATGGATACATGTCTATAAAAGGAGAGAGTATTTATAGAGCACTCTATCTACCTATTAACAGAAAAAATAACTACAAATGTCTCTGTCACTTGGTACCTCTACGGACACCCTGTGAACATCCTGAAAAACAATAAATCAATGGGCATTAGAACGCCAACAAGTTTGCCCTGCAATATTGCCCTCTGACCACGACCCTGATGCTGACTCAGTGTTAGTTCGAAGAGGCAACTAAGAGAGGTTAAATATAACATGAAAATCATATAATCATGAAAGAAAACATGATAGGCATAAGCATAGTAAAGTAGCCATAAAAATCATGGAGTTTGGAGCGAGTAGTTACCTCCTTTGATACATCACCTATGATGAGTTTCCTGAGATGACTTGTAGCGAGTCTCCAATCTTTTGGAAGTGGTAGTGTTGGTGTTACTTCAACCTCTTGAACTTCATCTTATTTATCAAGCTTTGGCTTATCTTCTTAGATAGGTGAGTCCTTCAAAGTTACTTTCTCTATGTCTTCACCTAAAAAATCAATCTCTACAACATTCCTAACAAAAGCATTAGATTATTCAAACTTAATATGCATAGATTCTTCAATTGTCAAAGTAGATTTATTGAAGATCTATAAGCCTTGCTAGTGATAGAATAACCAACAAAAATAGCTTTAAAAGTTTTAGTATCAAATTTACCTAAGTTATCTTTGGTGTTTAAAACAAAATATTTGCATCCAAAAACTCTAAAGTAAGAAATATTAGGCTTTCTTAAATAGTAAAGTTTAAAAGAAGTTTTGAAAGTATTTTTATAAAAATAAATTCTATTTGATATGTAACATGAAGTGTTATGGCCTCGGCCCATAAATATTAAGAGAGTCCGTATTCACCTAATCATTTTCTAGCTATTTATTGAAGAGTACGATTCTTCCTTTCAATGACTCCATTTTGTTGTGAAATTCTAGGACAAGATAATTCATGCCTAATTCTATTTTCTTCACAATAAGTGATAAAAAAATGGTTAATGAATTCACCACCTCTATCACTTCTTATGAGCAAAATTAAAAAACCTTTTTATTTTTTAACCCTTTTTCCTGAAACTATTAAAATGCGAAAAAGCTTAATCTTTATGTTCCAAAAAGAAAACCCATGTAAAACGAGAAAAATTGTCAATCAATACAAAACAAAACGGTTTCCATTTAAACATTTAGTTTTAGTAGGACAAAACAAATCCATTTGGATTAACTCTAATGGTCTAGATGTCATGATATCCTTGATTGATTTGAAAGAGGACTTGGTTTGTTTTCTAAGTTGGCACACATCACAAATGCGGTCCTTTTCAAACTTCAAGTAAGAAAAACCCTTCACTGATTTCTTATAGTTAATTCTAATAGATGATCAAAAGATACATGGCCTAATCTTCTACGCCATAACCAAGAATCCTTATTGAAAGCATTTAGCATTACAATCTAAATTTAGCATATCAATAATATATACATTATTTTCTCAAAATCCGAAAAGAAAGCAAGCATCGGTTTTACCATCTAAAACATTGCAAGAAGAATCATCAAAAATAACTTTAAAATCTTGATCAGAAAGTTGACTAATATTCAAGAGGTCATGCTTGAGACCATCAATTAAAACAACATTTTCAATCAATTGAGATGAACCAACTTTAATATTACCTATACCGATAATGTTACCCTTTGAGTCATAAGGTGATGGTGTCACCTTCATGATTCCTTAATAGGGTTGCAAAATTATTGATGCCCCAAGTCATGTACTTTGAGCAACCGCTATTAAGATACCACCACTCCCTACGTCTTGGAGCCTTGGTGTGTACCTACATCAAATAATGAAGTTGTTGATTTTGGTACCAATATTTTCTTCGATCCTATGACGTTAGTACTTCGAACCCAAATTTAATTATTAGAAGCATTTATACGATCAAAATAAAATTTAGCTGAGTGACCCTTTCGGCCACAATAAGTATATGAATAAACTCTACCATACATATGTGCATGATGGGTATGATGAGCATGTGAGATATGAGCATGTTTAGTGTGTGATCTAGAAGTGTGAGCATGTGCAACATGAATATGTTTCTTTGAAGAATTTTTTTAGAAAACATGGCCTCTAATTTAGCCTTATCAAACTCACATTTGTTTCAAACATTTCCCAATGTGTTGATTTTAGTTTTTAAAATAGTAATTTCATTTTCATCAATCATGGGAAATTTTGCTTTATATGAAATCTTATATGCATCAAAATTTTTTTTGTGTAGATAAAAGAGTGAAAGATAAATCATCTTTTTCTTTAGAAAGAATGATTATTTTATTTTGAAGAACTTCATTTTCTTTTTTAATTTTTAAATATTTCTTTTTTAGAAAATCATAATTATTTGAAAGTTCTACAAATGCATCTCCTAATTCATCCATAATTAAATCACAATCATCAAGGTGTGTTATCATTTGCCATGAAACACACGCTTGTTGTGTCCACCTTCTCTTCGGATTCACTTTCTGAATCCCATGTAGTTTTGAGAGCTTTCTTCTTAAATGGTTTCTTTAGCTTGTTTGAGAAAGATGACTTGTTTTTGATATCCAGACATTCGACAATGATATGTCTGGGTTTCTGACAGTTGAAATAGATAATTTTCTTTTCTTGCCATCATCTCCTATTGTTGATTTTTGCCTTGTTGTACATCCTCCTTACATTTCTTATAAGGAGGAAAAGATCTTCATCATCTTCTTCTTTTTCATCATCGTCGGAGATGGTAGGTGTAACGCCCCGATCCGGCGGGTACGGGGACGCTACTGCGACGTATATACGCAGGTCAGAAATATCCTCACGTATAAACGCCAAGCATCAGTACAAATAAGAATCAGAGTACGGAAGTGCGTGGCATATGCCTATATACATTCCAACATAAGAATTACAAAGTTATCACAGAGCGTGATATACTGGTACATGTACATTATATCACAGCCAGGTACAAAAGTGAAATTTTCAATTTGTATAGTAAAAGGTGCTCACATGCTGAGAAGAAGATCCCCGAGCTTGCAGGAAGGTTCAAGAACAGAAGGAGTTAGGACAAGTCAGCCTGCTCCGAAAATAAGCTTGATCTTCAGTGGAGGGCTCTGCTTCAACCCAAGCTTCAGAACCTGAACATGCAAGTCCAGGAAAGTCAGAAACTCCCTAACAAATAGACAGGTGAATGCCAAGTGTCGTGTACAGATAAGTATATGTATGTTGATATAATCCGAACAGTAGTAAGCATCAAGAACTGGGTTGGGAGCACATGTATGTAAGCATACAGTGGAAACATAAGATGAAAGTGAGAAGGCCATGAATAAACCTATTATTACAATTTTTAATATTTGTGCTTATTACTCGTTCTACCCATATGTCTAGGTATGTGTAATAGCGTCCCAGCACACATATATCTACATATGAGTAAATCGAGGCTGTTATTGGAAACCAACGGGGGTATCAACGAACAATGTTTACAGTGGGTCCCGTACATGGCCGGGACCACGGTCCAGGACGTTCCATTGCTGGTGTATGGAACCGGCCGCAAGGCTTACAGGAGGGTCTTATAGAATGCCCTTATCAAGATGGTACCAAGAAGGAGGGAGCCAGCACTCCCCTCGGTCGCCTGGAGGCCCACAGGTCAGACCGGAAGTTTTAGTTGCACAACATGCCTAGTACCACTGTAAACACGAACATATATTGATAGCCGCAAGTTTCCCCCGACCCGATGCAAGTTGTTCCTTTTTATGATTTATTATGTAATTATCAATTCACGGGAAAGCAAATTCATGACAAGATCAGGAGTTCAAGAGTACATGAGTATTATAATTTCAAGTCACAGGATTCCCGTAAATATGATAATTTTAAGCCAAGTATCAATATGTCTTAACGAGGCGAGTGTCAAGTATTAGCATAACAGGTGCCATGAGACATATGCCTAAGAGGTGATTTTAGGCAGGCGACAAGTGATAGCGTGATACATGCAAGTGTACCAGGAAAATAATATAATATTAGTCAACATGACGAAGCAGGAAAATCCGAAGGAAAGCGAGAACACTCGCCTAAAACTTCAAGAAACACCGGGAAATCCTAAGTTCCGGAATCTAAGTAACCAACGCGTTCAATAACCAATAATATATATAAAAAGGAGGAGGAGAAGGATGAATCAGAAAAAGTGAGAATGAAGACGCAGGGGTCGCAGACGCGGGAGGTTGCGCCGCGTTGATGACACAAACGCGGGGTCTGAGACCTGCGTTTTATAACATAGGAAGAATGCAGACGCGAGCACGTGTTCCGCGTCGCGTTAATACAAGAACGTGAAGATCGCGTTAAAGAGGTGCTTGGACGCGGGGTGAGCTTCGCGTTTTAAAACAGGAGAGAAAGAGAGAGACAGGGAAATGAGAGAGACGCAGGAAAAGGGGGAATAGAGACGCAGTGATGGGAGAGGGAGAGACGCAGGTTTAGGGGATATTAGAAAAGAAAAGAAATGAAAAAGGAAGGAAAGGAAAGAAGGAAAGAAAGAAAGAAAAGCAAAGGAAAGAAAGAAAGAAGAGAAGGGGGAGGTAGGCCGACCGTGGCTTGGCCGGTGATCGCCGGCGACGGCCGGAGTTAGCTGGAGTTGGGCGGCCAAAGCCCCAAAGAGAAAATAATTGATGGTGCAAGTGTAGTTCAAATGAAAAAATGAAGTTTTGAAAATGGCGTTTCGGAGAACGAAGCTAGACCTCGTTGGAAAGAGTATGACGAGGAGAAGAAGATGGTATGGTTGGTGGTGGTTAAGGTGGTGTAGGTGGTGGTGTAAATGGTGGTAAAGTTAGTAGAGAAGATGGGTTGTTTTGGTTGGAAATGGAGGAAGAAGATGGTGATGAAGATGGTGTTGTGGTTGTTGTTGTTGGTGGAATGGTGGAGTAGATGGAAGGGAGAATGGTGGAGGAAATGGTGGTGGAGAAAGGTGGAGATGGTGGGTGGTGATGGCCGGCCAAGAAGGGAGCTTGGTTGGCTGCGTTGCTTGCTATTGGCTGGAAAAGGAAGAGGGAAAGAAAAATAATGAAAGAGAGAGAAGATGGTAGTATATATAAAGGGAAAGTTTAAGATATTTACAAGATGCCATTCCAACTAATGAGACTTGCGTCTCTTGTAAAAAAAAGAGACCCGCGCCCAATGGAATGAAAGTCCACGTTTGGCAATTGCCCAGACGCGGGAACGAAACTCACGTTTAGGAAAGAAACGCGAATGTTGCGTTTGATGAAAAAGACAAAAAGTTATGGTGACAAGATTCAGAGTTGATTTTGCACATAAGCATTAAATGCAGTATGAAGAGGGTCTCTGCATTAAATGCTGAATCCAGATTAGGTGAAACTCGCGTCTAGCAAGGAGAGAGAAAAATAAAAAAAGGGAAAAGTAAAATACCAGGATAAAATTTTGGTATCTGGGAAAACACCGAAAACTTAGAAAAGCCCGAAAAATGAAGTATCTCAAAAAGTTTTCCAAAAATTCTCAAAAATAATAAATATTATTTTAAGATTTTTGCTAAAATTAGTTTTCAAAAATTCAATTCCATTTTTAAAATAAAAATCCTGGAATCCACTGTAGACGAGGTGTCTACACCGGGTAGGCCGGATTTTTGATAAATTCTAAAAATTCTCCAAAAATTTATTTAGATAGAAAATATGATTTTAAGAAATAATATGAAAGCCGTTTTTAGAATTTCAACTCCGTTTGTAAATTAAAAATCCAAAAGTCGGTCAGCGACACTAGTCGACACTGTTTTTGAAGATTTACAATTTAATTCTGAAAAATTTCAAAAAATCATAAAAAATCTAGAATATTAAAAAAATAATATTTGAAACTGAAATCGGTCAAATCTGAATACCAAAAAGGTCAAATCATTCAGTACTGCTATATGAGTAAGAATTAAATAACAGAAAATAAAATAAAAATAAAATAAAAAATACGCTCCAAAAATCAGGACACATAGCTGTGTACGCATTCTGAGGATGGGGTGTTACAGTGGGAGTAGACTTGAAGGCAATTGTCATCTTCTTTTGTGGTGCCGTTTTTTTCCTAGCCTTCCTCTCCACTCATGGGCCTTAAGGTTACCGATAAGACCGATGAGCTCCATCTTTTGTTTATCGGTTAGCTCTTTTAATGTAGTAGCTTTGACTTCCTATGAGGGTTAAAGTGCACGAATGACCTTTCAGACTTTTTGATCATCATCAATAGCATCACCTAAAGAAGGAGACCATTAGTTATTTTAGAAAATTTTGTAACCATATCATCAATGGACTTATTTCATGCATAGTGAAGTTTTTATATTGGGAACGCAAGAGATCAATTTTAGCCCTCTTGACTTGTGATGTTCCCTCATGAGTGACCACTAGGTGTGACCAAATCTCGTAGGCGGATTTGCAATGAATTACCCTAGCTATGTCGTCATCGTTCAAGGCTTGAAGCAATGCATAGTGTGCCTTTGCATTGACATCAAACTCCTTGGTGGCAATATCGGACCAAGTGTCCTCATCATCAGTGGGTACACTAAAGGGTTTAGTCACCGTCTTTGCAACCCGACTTCCTAGGGATTGTAAAATCACGGTCATCTTAATCTTCCATATGGGAAAGTTAAGGCCATCAAACTTGAGAGGGGTCTTAATACCTGTAGCCATTTTTACTATAGTGGATGAGAATAAAGAAGTCAATGAAATGATTGGCAACTAGGATCCCTCTAAAGTTGTTAAGCCAAAATCTAGAGATCAAGGCTCTGATACCAATTGATATTACACCTAGAGGGGGGTGAATATGTGTATATATAATCAAATGATAATTTTAGATAATATAATATGAAATAACACAACCGATCACTCAAAATAATATTTGAAGCCGGATTCCCGTGAAGGGTTCTGAACTTCTCCTCGTGATTCCTCTAGATAAGAGTTGAGGTGCTCAATTGCTATCTTGTTGAGATGAGTATTGATCGACAAGAATAAATGAATGGTAAACAAGTAAATAGAGACAATAAAGCAATCGCAAACAAAAAGAAATGTTCTGAGGTTTGAGCCACCGCTCTACGTTCCCGCCTTCACCACCGTGAATGATTTCACTATTCACTACTGGATCCTCCACAAAGGGACCTTGCAATAAGGAATTACCATCACTCGGAGTACACAACTCCCCAACTCAATCCTCTACACTAGAGGCAGCACAAAACCAATTGAGATAACAAGCTTCGGTGATCATGAGATCATAAACACTCTCTTTGCAACTCTCTTAAAAAATCCTATAGAGTAAAATGTAAACTTGAAGCTCAAGGATATAAGTAAGAGTGAAAATTAGAAAAGAGAGATTTTAAGAGCAGAAAACCTCAATTATAACTTTGAAAATAAGAGCACAAAAAAAACTTGAAACTTTTTCTCTTTGAAGTCAAAAACTAGATTTTCAATAGAATTTGTTGTTATGAAATATTCAATCCCAATGACCTTTTATATAGGTTTTAAAAAAAACACTTTTAGAATAGTTTTACTAGGTCTAAAAAAAGAAAAAAATTGACTCTAGAAATTCAACATTTCACGTTTTAAAAGAAACAAATTTAAAAACAGATTTAAAAGAACTGGCCGTTACTGCCAATCTGGCAGTCTGTCGGTCAACCGGCCATTCAAAAAAATTTGACCCTTGCTCTCGGTCGACCGTGTTTAAATGAGACCAAACTAGTTACAGTCGGTCAACCGCTTGGTCGACCGCAATAAGGGACTGGTCGACCGGGAATGTGCACAATATGCACACTCTAATTGTCAGAGGTTCGATCGATCGTGCGGTCGACCATTCTGGCCTGTAATAGGCACGGTCGACTGCCTGGTGGACCGACCTAGGCCAAGAACTGGGTCAAGGTATTTTTTTTAAAGATAAAGAAAATTTTCAAATAATTTTTGTTTGAATATTGGAAGAGAGAAGACATGTATAGCCATGAGATACAAGTTCTAAACTGAGATAGAATTTTCTAAGAAAATATGGAACAAGTATCAAAATCAAACATGTCAAAACCATACTTTTGAAAACGTGCACTTTTGTGTATATATATCTTTGAGCCTCAAATCTATATTTTACTCTTTAACAAATTAGTTTCTTATAAGGTTCTAATCGACTACAAGAATCTTCAAGCGGGCTTCTCTAATAATTATGTTTGAGCGATGCTGAGTGCTTTGAGTTATGATCCCGTTCTTGAGTACCCTTGAGCCATCAACACCTTCCTTTAGAGGAAGAACCCTGTTATATCTTCTTGAACCCTAAAATATACTCTTAAACTTGATTAGTATAAAATAATTTTATATGCTTTGTTATCATCAAAACACAAAACCAGAGATTGTAACTTTGGGCCAACAGACTTATAGTCGACTAATACTGCTGCACGTCTTGTTTCAAATCTGATTCTGAATTTATTTCTAATCAGAATTAGGTGTTTTTGGTTTTCTTTTCTTCGTCATTTTTTTGGCTATATAAAGGGGGGTAGTGTCCCAAATATTTATATACCAAAACCCTGTAACCTGTAATTGATTGATTCAATAAGAACTCTCCCCCCTTTCCCTGAGGACCTGGGCAAATTGCCGAACCTCATTAAATCTTGTGTTCTCTTTTCCTTTTCTTTGGTTACTTGTTCGTGCAGTTGGTGACTGTTTTCTGCTGGCCATCTTCTCTATTGTGTGGATTCCCAACAAAATGGCAGTTGCTGAGAGCAGCTCCTACGAGGAGATCCGAAGAAAGAGAGTCCAAGAAAACCTCAAGCATCTTGAGGTAGTAGGGGAGAACATAAACTCACTTCTTCTTCCTTTTCTTTTTTTCATGAATAATATCGAACAATTTTTTTTGCAAGATAAAAATGTGAAATCTGACAAAAATTAACGGTAGGTCTCCCCAAACTGTTGATTTATGAGTGACCCATTAGTTTCTATTTATTTATTTATATTATTTTTTTCTTTCCTGTTTTGGGATATGTTCAGTTCTAATATTAAGAGAGTGGTAAATTTGACGAAAAACGAAAGAAATAAGATTGTGGATTTGTTGAAAATGCTATGAGAATGTTTTCTGCTCTCTCTTGCTATCACTTTGTTCCCTTATTTCTTATTTCTATTACAGGGTCTTCTTGATTATGATGTGATCAGGGGTTCCCCCTTTTTTGTTCCCTCCATCTTCCTTAGATGGCATTTAAGAGAGAATTTCTTCATTCTTTTGTTTCTTTTTGGTATTGTCATACATGGGTTTAGTAATCCTCTTATATGTGAAGGTAAAATAATTTGTAGGCCATCAGTTTTTCGCAATGGTGATGTTTTGGCAGAAAATGCTGAGACATAGCAGTGTAGCTTATAGCTTTTCTGTTCTCTTCTTGTTTCTTTTTAAGTTTTAGGATACAACATGTTTAAAAGCTTTTTTGGGTGTATAGATGAACGATTCGTCATTAGGAATCCTTGCAAGAAAATAAATTCAGTCAGTTATGTTTTGTATGTTTTTTTTTTTGATGTTTCCGTAGTAGAGAGTAGTTCTTTCTTCTTGTCTCATAAGTTGTGGTGCCCCAGGAAATATTTCTTGGCTTATCGCTTTCTTTTCCAATTTTATGTTCTTTAATAACCCTACTAACGTGAAGCAGGTGAGATGGCAGGTCTGCCAATATGCTCACCAATTTAGAAGCATTCATTGTCCCCATGATCATCATCTGCTTCCAATTAACCAATTGTGTCGCCATTTCTCTGGCAAGGAACTTGGAATTTTGAAGATTTCTAAAGATTTGCTGGAGGCAGCACAGAGAGAGTACAAGGCAATGGTAAGACTAGCAATGATTCCACTCTTTCAAAAAAGATTCTTAGGTCTAAATATAATTTGTAAGAATTTTCAATTTTCTTTTTCAAAATTGAAGTTAATGAAGTCTGCAGTTCAATAGATAAAGAATTTCTTAGTCATCTCATGAATGATCTGCATTAAATAATATCAAACTGATTGATGGCACCCAATCCTCTCTTCGAAAGAACAAAATCATTTAGTCCTTCAGTTACATATGTCAACTGAAGAAGCATTTTAGTATGTAAAGGGTTTACATAGTACTGCCATGTCAATATCCACCTTCAAATTTAGCATAAGAGCGCTTTGAACATTTTGATGCATTCTTTGTTGTAGAAACGGCATACAAGTCCCAAACCAACGAAAATATTTGAGAACTCAGAGCTGAGATGGTCATCAAGAGCAAAAAACCCGGCCAATTCAAACTGTGAGGAAGTACATTATCTATCTTACTAATCTGATTAGAAGAGATTTGCTGCATTTTTTTAGATGTGTGGCTGGGGGTTCAGCTGCTTTACTATATATACTTAGAGGCTATGCTTTCTTGTTTCTGGTTGCTACCTTTATAACTAAGCATACAAGCATAAGCTTGTGCAATGTAATTACTTACAGAATATATCCATATTTGATCAAAAACATATACGGTCCCTGTGGCTGCTTATGTGGTGCATATGTACACATGCAGAGTTCTGAAAGGTTTAGAGACCAAAATACCTAGCCATTTTAACTTGTTATTAATTAAGTGCATTTGTGTCATTTGGTTATTGAATTATTATTAGTTATTCTTACCAGATGTTAGTTGCTGTTTTAATTTTTTTTAATTCATGTTTACATTCTTAAGTTTATTCCTTTGGTAATTGTTAATTTACTATTGAGTCGTGTTCTTCATTTGCAAAGTTTACTAGTTGTTCATGTAATTTTACATCTCTCATTAGACATAAATCATACTAAATATGTTCTTTATTGTATTGTTTATTAGTGATTAATGCATTTTTTTCATCTCTCAGTACTATGAATTGTATGGGAATTTAGATTTACTGCATTTTCACATATTTTCTGATTTTATGTTTTTTTCCTGATCTATTTTATTTATATGAGTTCTGCTGCATTTGCGGCATGCGTGTCACAGAATGAATATTAGCCTATACTGCATCAGTGCGACTGTTAGAAGGATGGCTCTTTCCTCCTATCTGCTATATACAATCTACAGTTGTACAAGTATTTCATCCAGAAGAAAATTCAAGTAAATACAAAATTTTTAATTGTTGCATTGTCTTCTTGGTCATCATGCCTATAATTTGGCCAAAATATGGTTGTTGAACAACACCTATTATGAGCATATGTATGAGATAGATGATTGCTCAAACCTGCAAGCAGTTATAAGCTGTTTGTATTGTTTGTTATACAATGTTTGATCCCAAAACACTAAAGGTTATGTTGTAACGTAAATGGATGTCGAAGACATTATTAATCTAATTACAAATGATACATGCAGGCAGAATCATGATAATATAATTGCATCTAGTAGTACACACTGTTGATATTATGGTAACTATTTTGGTTGATGGGTATATTGTATTTGAGAGAATTGATCCTTTCGGGTTCACATAGATGGGCACATAAGAGTTCCACCCTCATTCAATTTCTTTTGATTCTTTGATCCTTTCCAATTCGACCCAAGCTCATTCTGAATTTTACTGGAATCAAGCAAAATTTAGAATACTCTATAACCAACAGTAGGAACCCTGACTGAAATAAGAACAGACCGTGTGTGTGTGTGTGTGTGTGTGTGAGAAAAATGGGAATCAGCTGACACAGGAGACAACTCCGTCCTATGTCGCACTCAAAACTCAAGTTTTCGATTGAATTTTCAAGATCCGACCGCACATTATCATCTTCATATTCTAAAATATATACATATAAAAAATCACCTGATTTGACGTTTGTTTACTTCATTTTCTTTGGGTTCAAACATTAAAGGTTTTTTAACAGTAGAATAAAATGGAACGATTAGATCAATGTGTAAATGAACTATAAATCATTTGATTTTTTATATGTGTGCATCTTAGAACATGAAGATGATAATGTGCGGTCGGATTGTGAAAAAAATTCAGAAGATATGATTTTTAAGTGCGACATAGGACGGAGTTGCCTCCTGTGTCAGCTGATTCTCATTTCTCTCTCTCTCTCTCTATACACACACACACACACACACACATATACCTCAGCCGCCAGCTGAGAGAGACTCTCTCAGCTCTCTCTCTCTCAGCTGATGCGACGTAGTTGAATCTCAGCCACAAATCTTTGAGCAGCGCTATCATGTCATAGTTTTTTGTGAGGATTGTGACCAGGTCACAGTGTTTTTGTGAGGACTGCTGTCATGATCGCAGTCTTTTTGTGAGGATTGCGACCATGGTCGCAGTTCTAATTAAGCTGAGAATATATGAGTTTTTTTGGACTGCGACCATGTCGCAACGCCACTGCGACCATGTTGTAGCGCCAGCTGAGAGAGTTCTCTCAGCTGGCAGCTAACTCTCTCAGCTGGCGGTTGAGGTACAGATACCTCATATATATATATATATATATATATATATATATATATGAGAGAGAGAGAGAGACTTGCGTCATTCCGGGAGGATATAAGGCCGAATCCTTCCCACTCAAATACCAACATCCGACATTCGAATACAAGATCCACTCAGTTTAAGTTGATCTATATTATTTTAAGTATCTATAAATTAAAAATCAAGTGTTTTGAATACTTTTTACCCATGCATCAAGTAGGAGAAAAACGGATGGCCTAAATAGTGAGTTGGTTAGTTTAACGGTGCAGAACATTTGAAACCTAACAAAAATTGGTTTGTAGGGGCTTTTAAATGTTTAGATCATGATCAAATGGCCGGATCGAGAATTTGTATGTCTAAAGACATAGATTTAACTAACTTACTACTTTCGGCCATCAATTTTACGCCGCTTGATGGATGGGCAAAAAGTATTCAAAACACTTGATTTTTAGTTTATAGATACTTGAAATAATATAGATCAACTTCAATAGAGTTGATTTTGTATTTGAATGTCAGAGGGTTGTATTTGAGTTGGAAGGACTCGGGCTCGAGTCCTTTCGAAATGACACACGTCTCTCTCTCCCTTTATATATATATATAGGGGTTTCTGTACCTCAGCCACCAGTTGAGAGAGTTTCTCAGCCGGCGGGACGTGGCAACATAATAGCCACGCATATGTAAAAAAAATTGGCGGACAAAAAATAAAAAATCCTGCTCGAATAAGCCATCAGTCACTTCAACAATTGTTTTGACTAAAATACCCTCCCTTACAATTTTTTACTGTCTGTAAAACCGTTCCTTTAAAAAAAACTACAGATCTGAATTTTTTTGTTCATCAATTCGAAAACATTTAGTGTTTTTGATTCCTAAACTTTCCAAACAACTCCGTTCAAAAATTTATTTTTTTAAAACAAAGATTTGAACAAGATGGCGCCGAAGAAATCATTCGCGGTAAAAGGTAAAGGGGAAACCTAGAGAACCTAAATTTTTTGGGTTCTGTAGCTCTTTATATTTTGATTTTTTCAGTTGTGACTTAATTTTTTTTTGTTTTTTAGAAAAAATTCCATGTTTTAATTTAACCTCGATTTGAAAGTGACAATTGCACTGATTTTTTTATTCAGTTTTGAATTTTTATTCCAAAGGAGAAAATAATTCTAAATTTTTTAGGCAAATTTTTTATTTTTCTTAAAATTTTCAACAATCTTGGTTTTTTAAAAAATAGTTTTTAAAATTTTTAATTTTAAAAGCTTGCGACCATGGTCGCAATTAAAAGTAAATTAGTCACCTTTTTTGTTTTATAGAAGTAAGAATCAAAATTAAATCTATTTATGCGTTTTGAAATAATAATTTTTAATTTTCTACCCTGAAACTCTGATCAAAGTCATATTTTAAGAGAAAAAGAAAATATGAATTAATGATCTTATTAGAGAAATTTGTTTTAACACTGAGACCAAGATCACCAAGGTCATAGTATTTTTTTCATTCCACTTGGTCGATTTGGTTCGCAGTTTTTTATATTAACTTAATATGTTACTGCGACCTAGGTCGTAGTCTGTGAAAAATATATATATATTTTAAAATTTTATTAATGTCAGTTTTGTTTTTAAAATTACTTTTTTTTTTTAAAACATTGTGGCCGATGTCGCAGTGTTGCCATCCCTTCTCTCTTTTTTTGGGGCCTGCGGAGTGGTGTGTTCTACTAAGTTAGCTTAATGGATACTGCGACCCTGATCGCATTATGATGAAATAAGGGTTGCAGTGCTTCGAACCATTGACCAAGGTCCTCGTTAGTTAATTAATTGGGTTAATTAGAAAATGTGACATCTGTCGTTGTTATTTAACAGTGCGACCTTGGTCGCAGTGTATTATAAATTATTATCTACTGTTGCGATCAAGGTCGCAGTCATTTTTCTTTTCCAAATTTATTTAAAAGAATTGCAATCGTGTTTTTTTTAATTTTGTACTTATGTTGTTAATGTTTCTGCATCTATAGGTAAGTAAGAACTGAAGATTCGTCCTATGAGATCGAGTCTAAAGCCTACGTATGAATTCATCAGAAAATACTAAAAGCACATTCAAGCAGATTTCGAAATGCAATGAAGGAGACCCCATTTGGTGCAATTTTCATAGCTTTCTACAACAATGAGTTTGATGTTGACAAAGGCATGAATAAATAAAAAGAAATAATTGAAAATCACATGTCTAAGCTATAATAAATAAAACTGCGACTAAGATCGCAGTTGTAAACATAGCTGTGATTATTGAATAAAAGACTGCGACCGTAGTCGCAACTTTCAGGATGTTCAGATTTTTAAAAAAAAAGTGATATTTTATAATACTGCGACCTCTGTCGAAGTCCTTAATATATTAAAGGACTGTGCAAAAGGTCTCACATGTAAGGTAATTACGGATTGTAGGTAACATCACAGTTATATAGATACTGAGACATAGCTTATAAAAAACAACGACCATAATCGCATACTTTAGGATGTCTATAATAACTGAAAAATTGTTTTAATATATACTGTGACCTTAGTCGCAGTTCTTATAATTTAGTGTATATGAGAAAAAATAGATAATTTTAAAATTAAATAACTGTGACTGAGATCATAGTTAACAAAACGGTGAAATTGTTAACTGAAAAAGACGACTTTGGTAAAAGTGATTCTTCTTCTGTAAAACGTAAACTAGGTCGCAGTTCCATCTACGTTACCTAAGATTTTTTAGATGTAAGAAATTATGGAAAAAAATTAAAAAAGTTAAAATGAAAACCTCTTGATCAGCATCCAAAGATCTCAACCCTTCAAGATTTTTAATATGCTGTGAGGAAGTTGAACACGATGATATATGATTCATATTTAGATTGGGAGAAAGAGATCAGGGATGACGGTGACCTGAATTGGTAGGAAATGTGTTCTGATCGGCGGTCGACATTAAAATAGAAAAGGAGATCACGATGAAGAGCTTGGAGATCTAGGTCTGTAAAGTAAAAAAAGAAAAAAAAAACGTGATCCAGATCCCGCTTTTTTTAGAAAAACTTTATGAGCGAAAACTCAAACCTAGATCTGACAACGCGCAAAAAAGAATATAGAAAAAAATAATAATAAACAATAGTGGGACAACTACCTTTTACCGCGAGGTACTTAGTACTTTCACTTATTCTAATAAGCTGGTCGAAACTTATTGGTGTAACTAATAATGTGTCACATCACCGCAAGCTGAGAGGGACTCTCAGTTGTCGACTGATATATATATATATATATATATATATATATATATATATATATATATATATATATCGGGCTGAGAGTACTCTCTCAGCCTGCGGTGACGTGGCTCAATTTGTCACCTCACTAACTTGCGGCCCGCTTATTGGAAGAAGTTAAATTACCAAATACCCCTTATGAAAAGCTACTCTTTCGTTAACTTTTCTTAATGTTTATTATTATTTGCCCAAAAGGTAATTTTTGGAGCGCACGTTGTCTGACTTGGGTTATTATTTATTATTATTTTTTCCCCTTTCTTTTTGTCGCTCTTTATATTATTTAGGTTATTGTTTATAAATTAATTTTTCCCCCTATTTCCTTACCTCTCTTTGTCAGATCTAGGTTCTCCTACATAGTTTATTTTTTGTGTATATAATGTAGACAGAGACTTTGGTCGCAGTGTACATGGTTAATTGCGACCAAGGTCGCAATGTTATTATTGATAAAGAGGGCTAGCATCTGCAATCTAGGGTCGCAGTACAATGACAGCGACTTAGGTCGCAGTACGTTAGGTAGGTGTTTCTTTTATATTAACACGCATAGCGACCAAGGTCGCAGTGTTGTTGTTGATTAAGACTAAAGACCAGCAACTGCGACCAAGGTCGTAGTGTATTTTATTAAGACTGCGGTTAGCAACTGCGACCAAAGTCGCAACCTTCATTTTTAAAATTTTATACGGGTGAAGTAATATAATTATTAACTGCGTCCTTGGTCACAGTATATTCGTTTAGCGTAAAATATTTAAAATTAAGGTTTGCGACCAAGGTCGCAGTGTATTTTATTAAGACTGCGGCCAGCAACTGCGACCAAAGTCGCAACCTTCATTTTTAAAATTTTATACGGGTGAAGTAATATAATTATTAACTGCGTCCTTGGTCGCAGTATATTCTTTTAGCGTAAAATATTTAAAATTAAGGTTTGTAACAATTGTACAGCATTTTAACCAAGACATAGTAGTAAAAATGTAATTCACACAATTAACCTTAGAAAACAGATTTATATATATTTAAAAAAACAAAATACAATTTTTAAACTTCTAATCCTCGTCATCACCATCGTAATCAGATTCGTCGTCAAGAGTATGAATGCTTTCGTCTTCCGTATCGCTTTCCGTCCCTTCCTCCTCTTCAGCGACAATCTCCTCTTCGCTTTCTTCCTCTTCATGTTTGTATTTTGGTTCATCAATGAACTCCCAGAACGGGTCGTCTGTATCATACTCATCCTCTGACCCGTAGCGAGGCATCGCTTCAGTCCAATCATCATTAGATGATTGGCTTTTTTCCGGTGAAGACGGTGGAGAAGACATTTTTTGAATCTATTTTCCGAATAGTGAGAGTAACGAGTTTGAGCAAAAATAATTTAGTATGTTTTTAATCCTTTGCTGATGACCCTTTATATATTTTTAATCCCGAAATTCCAAAAGGTTTAAGCTCTCGGACCACGTGAATATCTCCCAAATTTATTTTCTACCTTTTCCTAAAAATTGTATACTTCCTAGGTGACCGTTCAGTTATCCAAAACAGTTTAAAAGTTAACACACTATAACTTTAAATTACTTTGAACTCCAAAATAGTTTATTATTGCGACCATAGTCGCATTGGGAACTGATAAATGATTAAGTAACTGCGACCATAAATTGTCAATTGTTAGTCATCAAATACTGTCCTTCGTATAATTTCTGAATTTTGTCCGATCCTCTTATGGACAATTAAATTGGTTTTTACATATATTATGCGACCATGGACTGCGACTATGGTCGTAGTATTTAACGAGAGCGATAGTATAATCACAGTTTACGTGTTATTTTATATTTTTTTGTTTTTTATTTGTGAATGTTGTCTGATCCTCATATGAACAATTAAATTGTTTTTTACATATATTATGCGACCATAGACTGCGACTATGATCGCAGTACCGCGACTATGGTCGCAGTACTTAACGAGAGCGTAGTATAATCACAGTTTACGTATTATCTTATATTCTTTTTTGTTCTTTATTTGTGACTGTTGTCTGAATAAGGACTGATTCTACAGTCACAGTTCACCGTAACTGTTGTCTTAGCAGCCTATAAACTATGAATTATTTTTACTTATTGCATGCGTAGTAGGACTGCGACTATGGTCGCAGTATATAAGAACAGCGGTCGCAGTTTCATATGTAATTAAAAGAGCTTATAAGTTAATATAGTGAGAAAGAGACCTTACAAAAAAAGAGAATTAAAAGCTTTTTAAAAGAAGACAAATAAGGTTGAATATCAGAACATCAGGAAATCCTAATCCTCGTCATTATCACCATCATAAGCAGATTCGTCGTCTTCATTCTGTTTGTAAGGGGTATTTTTGTCAATTTGTTTCACAATTGTTTAGGCGGGAATTTTTTGATTTTTTTGGCGCCTACACTCTGCGGCCGATGTGTGGCATATATTCAGCCACGTCCCGCAGGCTGAGAAACTCTCTCAGCCTGCAGGCTGAGGTACAGTAACCCCTATATATATATATATATATATATATATATATATATATATATATATATATATATATATATATATATATATATATATATATATATGAGAAAGACTTGTTGTAGGCCCAAAGGCCCATCGCTCTAGTTTTGATGATGATTAACTCATGTAGTTATAGTACTAATGATCTTGTGTTTATATAGTTTTAGTTATTGATTAAGATCTTAGTAGGTTCTTAGCTTCAACAAAAAGAGTTTTGGTGCTAACACATGTAGATTCAAGCGCTCGCGCGTCAAGATCGCATCTAGCACTCGGATGGAGTTAAGCTCTTTGGATCGTGTTTGTATCGAGTCAGCTTGGAGAAGGAGTTCTACAAGATGACTTTGATTTTTTTAGTTGTGTTTAGATCTTGTGTAAAGATAGATAGTGTTGATATGCTCAAGTTCACACACACAGACACACACAAGTTCAATAAGTTTGGTTTTCGTTTAATCGGATTTTGGATTTCGAATATACATATATATGGTTTTCATGAATAGATAGAATCAAAATAAGTTTACATGGTTTATTGTATATTGGATTTCATCTATATATATTTGTGTGTCATATATTTGGAAAATCTTATTTTGATGATCCTATTCTTGTATTTTAGAGTTTTGTATTTAACAAAACTTATTTTGGAATTATTGTCAAAATCATAGATATATATTTTATATGTGTATTAGATTCTATCCATACACAATATGCTTTAAAAGAGTTTAAATATCATGTTTTTGTATTTATACAAGTTTGAGAAAAATCGGATTTCCATTTTAAAGTTTGGTTTTCAGAAAATATCAATTTTTTGTTTAAGCTTAATTTTATATCACAAAAATAGTTCAAATAGTTTGTATTATGTGTTGATTTTTGATCACACATATTTGTTCTTCAAATATCTAACAAGAACTTATTTTTGTGAAATTTATGAGAATTTATGGGATTTTATTGGAGTTAAAATGTCTCAGTTTCAATTTCGTTAATTCCTGCCAGAACCAGCTGGCGGTCGACCGGACAGTCGACCAGACCCGTAGTCAGTTGACCGAACTGGTCGATCGATGTACACGAGGACGTGCACAAGGACCAGCCTAGAAGGTCGGTCAACCGGTCGGTCTACCGACTAAAACTACCCCAACTCTCGGGTAGTGCCGGTCGACCGGGCGGTCGACCAACAGGCAGTGCCCGGTTGACCGGGCGGTCGACCGGAGTGCCAACGGTCAGAAATATGACCGTTGGGCCGATCGACCGGCCGGTCGAACAGAAGGTCAGTTTTGACCTTTTCTGCTGCCAACGACTAGTTTTTTCCTAGCCCTATATAAAAGGGTTTTGGAGGCTGTTTTGAATAAGATTTGAGAAGAGTATTTCAGCCAGTTTTCTTGTGCCATTGTTTCCATTTTCTATAGAGCTTCAAAAGAGTTTTTGTGCTTCAAATCTCTATATTTTATTTGTTTTAAAGTGTTGGAAAAATCAAGTAAAAGAGAGTCTTGTAGGATCTAAAAATTACGTCAACACTCAAACAAAGATATTAGCGTTAAATAAAAACTTGCATAAAAGGAAATTAAATCACAGAAAGTAAATCAAACACAAACATAAGTGATTTATCCTGGTTTGGTCCTCTTGACCTACATCCAGTCCCCAAGCCACTCGCTTGAGATTTTCCTTTAACCTTTGATTTTGTACACCCAAAATCAACACCTTATATACCACTTGACAAATTTCCTTTGCCAAATGTATACAACTCTTCTTACAACCAAGAAGACAACAACACCTTGTACAACTTCTCTTCAACCCAAAGACGCTCTTATACAATCTTTCTCTTTGAGTAAATATAATGAATCCTATAAGCCTTGAATCTATATGTGGTCGTGAACAAGAACTCTTATAGGTGGACTCTCAGATATCTTCACTAAAGGATTAGAATTTGAGTGAAGAATAGAAAGTAGAAACAGTTTTCTGACAAACAAAATTTTGAACAGAGTTTTTGGGCAGAAAACTATTGATATGAGTTGGTGTTTTTAGCCCAGGACAACATCCCTATTTATAGGTGAAATCTATATTCAGTTAGGGAAGTTATTAACTTGAATTTGAATTTTGAAACGTTAGATAAAACACTAAAAATTAGAAACTGTCTAACAGTCAGAAACTGCCATTAGTCGACTTGAGGTTGGAGGTTAGTCGACTAGGGTTTTGATTTTTGCCTATAGTAGTCGACTTATAAAGGGGGCAAGTCTACTAGATAAGGTCAGATACAAAAGGCATGTTTCTGGAAACTGAAATTAGTCGACCAGCAGAATATATTAGTCGACTACAATAGGTATTAGTCGACTAATAAAGTTGATAAGTCGACTAACAATGTTAAATGTCAAGAAACAGAGAGTTGATAACTTTTCAGGACAGAGGTTAGTCGACTACCTAAAGTGTCAAGTCGACTATAGGATGTATAAGTCGACTAATCAAGAGTATAAGTTGACTAATAGGCTTATGATGTGTGTGTGTGTTCCAAGACTTTTAACATTCTAATAATTATTACAATACACATCCATAGCCATTATCCTTGGGAAGTCTTGAGCATGTAGAACGCTGTATAAGCTTGTGAGATAGAGCTCCAATGAAATGGCTTCACAAATGTATCATCAGAATCAATTTCCAACATTCTCCCCCTTTTTGATGATGACAATTTGTGTGCATGAAAACTCCCCCTGCAGAGAATATGTTATATGTTCTCCCCCTTCATAGAACAGGTTATATTAGATATAGAAAAACATGTGTTCTCCTCCTGCAAAAAATATATCATAACACATATATATATATATATATATATGATAAATGTTTGAAATATTTTTCTATCAAACTTTTTATATGGTACCTGAGAAATAAACATTAGATGGTACCAATCATTATAAGATCAAAGCATTAACCTTTAGGAATTCAAACCCAATTTGAATTTGGTTTCCATCTGTTAGTATACATATAATTGCATGAATTACATATCGAATGTATGTATGATCCAATATAAGTATTTTTATCAACAATGCTTAAGTTTTTAGGAATCCATATGAACTTGTTTTTAATTCTTTTTGATATAATATCAGTATTTCTTTTCACAAATGGATTATGATTCTTTTTACTATCATGTGTAGATTTTTCATTTTGATTTAAGAATCTAAGACCATAATGATTATGTGACATCTTTGATACGATAACAAATCATTGAACTTTTCTTTTCCTTGATTAAATTTAGTCACATTTTTCAAAATCTCTTCATACTTCATTTTGAAACTTGACAGGTCTTTATGTAAAACAGAAATTCTTTCATTTAAAGACATAATTTCTTTTTTAAGCGTTACATTTTCTTTTATAAAATTCTCATTATCCTTTTTCAATAATGATATAACTTTTTCAAAATCATCTTGTTGAGAATTTATAGAAGAAATTTGAGAAACATAACATGAATTTTCGTTGATAAGTTTTTCATTTTCCTTTGACAAAACTTTATTCTTTATCTTTTCATTCTTAAGGTCATTGTATAATTCATGAAATGCATCTAAGAGTTTCTTCTTCTTGAGCCATGAAACAAATGTTGGTATGTTCAGTGGCTTCTTCTTCGTCAGAGGAAGAGAAATCACTATTCTCCTATGATGCTTGATAATCTTTCTTCTTTTTGAACTTTTTGCTATTGAATTTTCCTTTATTATGAGTAATGGGCAATTCGTCTTCATATGACTTATTTTATTACAATTAAAATATTTAAACTTACCTTACTTTAAGAACTTTCTTACTTTCTTGAGAGCATTGCCATCTCCTCTTCATCGTCATCTGAATTGTCCGTATCTGAGGATGCATGGAAGGCAAGTTCCTTCTTCTTTGAGAAAGGTTGTTGTTCATCCTTCTTTCTATCTTCCAGTTGTACTTCATATGTCATTAAATTACCAATAAGGTTTTCTAATGACATAGTGGAGAGATCATTTGCTTCTTTGATTGCAGTTGTATTCTTCTCCCAATCTGATGTGAGTGCATGAAGAATCTTGCGAACTTTTTTGACTTCGGTATTTTCCTTTTCAAGGGATGCTAAGGAATTTGTTATGTCGGTGAACCTTGTTATCATTTCTGAAATTGTTTTGTTCTCCATCATTTTGAAGAGTTCGAACTTGTGAATAAGAACAGAAGTTTTAGATTCTTTAACCTTAATTGTATCTTCATGTGTTACCTGTAGTATATGCCATATTTGATTTGCAGATGTGGCTGTTGACACACGATTGAATTCTTCTTTGGTTAAGGCATAGAATAATGCATTCATCGTTTGGCATCAAGGTTCGCATTCTTCTTTTGATCATCAGTCCAAGCAGTGTAGTTGGTTGTTGGCTTGGTGTACGGTGCTTCTACTATGTTCAAAAGTTCATAGTTGAGTGATTGCAAGTAGATCTTCATTCTACACTTTCAGTAGTTGTAATTCGATCCATCGAAAAGCGGTGGACGTTGTGTAGAATGTCCTTTTTTGAATTGTGATGAAGGAAACTCCGTTGCCATCCTTATAGGTTGCTGACTGGGTATGCAGGGCTTTGATAGAGTATGTCGGGCCGGGCTCTGATACTAATTGTAGGATCTAAAAATTATGTCAACACTCAAACAAAGATCTTAGCGTTAAATAAAAACTTGCATAAAAGGAAATTAAATCACAGAAAGTAAATCAAACGCATACACAAGTGATTTATCCTGATTCGGTCCTCTTGACCTACATCCAGTCCCCAAGCCACCCGCTTGAGATTTTCCTTTAACTTTTGATTTTGTACACCCAAAATTAACACCTTATATACCACTTGACAAATCTCCTTTGCCAAATGTATACAACTCTTCTTACAATCAAGAAGACAACAACACCTTGTACAACTTCTCTTCAACCCGAAGACGCTCTTGTACAATCTTTCTCTTTGAGTAAATACAATCAATCCTATAAGCCTTGAATCTGTATGTGATCGTGAACAAGGACTCTTATAGGTAGACTCTCAGACATCTTCACTAAAAGATTAGAATTTGAGTGAAGAATAGAAAGCAGAAACAGTTTTCTGACAAACAGAATTTTGAACAGAGTTTTTGGGCAGAAAACTATTGATATGAATTTGTGTTTATAGCGTAGGATAACATCCCTATTTATAGGTAAAATCTATAGTCAGTTAGGGAAGTTATTAACTTGAATTTGAATTTTGAAACGTTGGATAAAACACTAGAAATCAGAAACTGTTTAACAGTCATAAACTGTCATTAGTCGACTTGAGGTTGGGCGTTAGTCGACTAGGGTATTGATTTTTGCCTATAGTAGTCGACTTATAAAGGGGACAAGTCGACTAGTGAAAGTCTGATACAAAAGACATGTTTCTGAAAACTGAAATTAGTCGACCAGCAGAATATATTAGTCGACTACAACAGGTATTAGTCGACTAATAAAGTTGATAAGTCGACTAACAATGTTAACTGTCGAGAAACAGAGAGTTGATAACTTTTCAGGACAGAGGTTAGTCGACTACCTAAAGTGTCAAGTCGACTATAGGATGTATATGTCGACTAATCAAGAGTATAAGTCGACTAATAGGCTTATGATGTGTGTGTGTGTGTGTGTTCCAAGGCTTTTAACATTCTAATAAATATTACAATACACATCCATAGCCATTATCCTTAGAAAGTCTTGAACATGTAGAACGCTATATAAGCTTGTGAGATAGAGCTCCAATGAAATGGCTTTACAAATGTATCATCAGAATCAAGTTCCAACAAGTCTTTGGGAAATTGGTTTTGATCTTGATTTCAATATCTATTTGGTGTTTTTTTCAAGTGTTTTTCTTTGTTATTTTTCTTTCCAAACACTTTATTTTCTCACACTTGAGCTATCATATCTATCCTATCTATAGGATCTTATTTTTGTGGGAAAAATTGTTTGTGATCTGTTGAAAATTGTTTGTGATCTGTTGTGATCACTAAGAGTTGTAATCTTTCCTTTTCTTTGGCTTTGTGCCTATCCCTCTAGTGTAGAGGTGATTGAGTTTTGGGTTTGTGGTTATCCCTCTTGTGTAGAGGTGATTGTGATTGTTGTTTGGCTTTGTGTCTTATCCCTCTTGTGTAGAGGTGATTGTTGTTTGGCTTTGTGCCCATCCCTCTTGTGTAGATGTGATTTAGTTTTTGCTTTGTGCCTTACCTCTTGTGTGGAGGTGGTCGTGTTGGAGAGAGGAGTTGTATACTCCAAGTTTGTAATTGCAAATTCCTCGGTAGAGGTTCCCTTTGTGGGAGGTCCTGTGTGGACGTAGTGAAAATCTTTCTGTGTGAAGGCGGGGACGTAAAGCAGTGGCTCGAACCTCGAAACATATCTTGGTATTTGCGTTTGATCCACTATCTCTAAACTCTATCTCTCTTATATCTTGCATTGCTTTATATTGTTCATATCACTTATATGCTTGGTATTATTTGTGTGCCCATACTTGTGTTGACCAAGAGAGCTTCATATAGCACTTCAACTCTTGATCTAGAGGAATTTCGAGGAGATAATCCAGAGCCCTTCACAGGAAATTCGGCTACACTCTTTGGTTACACATAGTGTGTTGCAATTGAGTTTTAATTCCGCATCATTTGCCATTAGATTAGCTAGTACACCTATTCACCCCCCTCTAGGTGTATTTTCAATTAGTATCAGAGCCTAGGCTCCTGATATTAGGTTTGACCACCTAGGAGTGAGATCTTGGAATGCTAATCTAGATTTTTATTTGCACACATATAGTTTATACACTCATGGATCACCTTGCCCCGCCCATGTTTGATGTTTCTAACATCGATATGTGAAAGTTTAGAATGAGTGCTTATTTAAAAGCCCTAGGTTTGTATGTCTATCTTGCCACTACCAAGAAAACGTATTTTGGTAATGACAAGTATATTGAGGCTAATGCACAAGCCTTAGATGCACTAAAACATTCGCTTAGTAAAGAATATTTGTGTATGGTTTCTCATTGTGATTCTGCTTTTACAGTGTGGAATACATTGACTTCTCCCGAGCTACAAACGACAAACAATGTAGAGAAGGAATATATTGGAGGTGAGTTCGACCAAGCTTGCTTCATGGTCCATGAAAATGATACCCTTGAGGTATTTTCGGACACTCAACTAGATGATAGTGTTAGTTCTTCAGGTGATGACAATATGGATGCTGATGCCTTAAATGAAGAACCTTCATTATTTTGTGAAAACTTACTTGAAAAATACAAACTTTTGAAAAGAAAAGTTTTGAATTAAAGAAAAAAACAAAATTTGTCTTCTAAACTTGATATGGTTATTCAAGAGAAGGTTAAAGTTTCAAGTGAAAGGGACTCCTTGAAAACTCAACTTGACCTTATTTTAAAGGAAAATGAAATTTTGAAAAATAAAAATGATTTTGATATTGTTTTAAAGAATAATGATGTTTTGTCTTCAAGGCTTGATTTTGTGTTAAAAGAAAACGATTCTTTAAAGAACAAAATTGTTTTAATTTCTAAAGAATTAGAATGCATTTCTTTAGAAAAAGTTTCTTTGAAAAATGATTTAGACTCCCATGTTTGCCATGCTACTATAGCTTCATCATCTTGTGTTTCTATTGCATGCTCCACATCTTCTTCTAATGTTGAAAATGATATATGCATGTTGAAGAAGAGTGTAGATTGTTTAGGCTTCACTTTGAGCCAATGTTCCATGAACCACACACGATTGGAATCCATATTTCGCAAAAAACATACTCTTCATATGCATGCACACAAAACACGGCATACACATGCTCATCATGCTCACACAGATGATTCTATGTATGCTCATGTGAACACTTGTACACATTGAGGACGTACGGGCCACCTTACGAGATTTTGTTATAACAGATTAAATATTTCAAATTTTGCTAATAAATTTGTTTGGGTTAGAAAATGTGCTAAGCCCTATGGACCCAAGAAAGTATGGGTACCAAAATTCACCCCTATTGTATTTGATGTAGGTGTAGGCTCTCACTTGACGTGAGAGTATTTGTGCCTTGATTGTGGATGTGTTTGAGCTTGATGGACACTGCATTGCATGTATCACCTTCAAGGATGTTTGGTGGGAGGATCACCATGGTTTGGAGACCTAGAGATTAGCCCTATGATTTTGATAACTATTTCTAGCTTCTTATTTATGTTTACATGCTTTCTCATTGATGATTTTTAAGATGTCTTGGTTTTTCATGTTTGTTATGTTAAATACAATGTTAATTAGACTTGAGATATACATAAATAGTATTTGAGATACATTCATGTTTATATCGACTATTATTTTTGTGTTCTCACTATAGTTTAACTATTGTGTATATCCTAACTCTAAAACACGTACATTTACCCTAATGATCATGTTCGTTTATGATTTTGCACTTCATGTTTTTGATTACTTGTTTAGATGAAGTTGTCGTTAAAACTTGTGTTTATACTTGTACAAGTAGTGAGCTACACTTGGTTATTATGTGTTTGTACTTCATTGCTCATTTGTACTCATTACATGTACATGTATAATCTAGTTTTGATGATTCTTGTATCTTAACATGTATTTCTTATTTTTGTACATGTTTTTATAAAATGTGTTTATCTTCATGTATATGTCAATTTTGTCCAAAACTTTAGATATACATGTCTATCCTAAAGTCACTTGCTTTTCATGCAAAAAATGTTTTTGAACTCGTTTATATTTGGGATATGTATGTATACTTTCAGTTTTAACATAACATACATATACCTTGAAGCATATTTAGTTTTGATGATTTCTTGTTTTTGATAAAGAAAATTCATATGAGCTTCATTGCCTATCTCCATGATTATTCTTATTACATGATTTTTGAACTCTACATCATCTTGTTTACTCATAATATTGGATTCATGATAATCTCTTGTGCTTTGTAGACTTTATGTGTCAATTATTATTTGATTTTTATGTTCTCATAGATATATTCATGTTTTATTTCTTTCTTGAAGGATTTCGTACTAGTTTTCAAAATTATCTTTGAAACTAGTCTTTATTCTTCAATTGGTAGAGTTTTCAAACTATGTTAAAATATTTTAAAATCATGATTTTTGAAAACCCCTACCATCTAAGGGCGGTTGGATGGGTGATCATGCCTTGTATACCCTTATTGAATATCTTTTAAACTTGTACAAAAATAGGGTGGTAGGTATGAGTTATACACATGATCTTCATGGAATTTTTTTTTTGTATACTCATATTTGTTTCTTATATATGTATGCTTCAATTAGTATCAATTTCAATTGGTATTTCAATTTCATACATACATATATATGATTTGATTGTACTTGTTTTATAATATCTTTACATTCTTAAAGTACAAATTATGTTTATGTTGAGCTTGATTTTATTCCAAATGTTAATTGGTATCTTTATAAGCTTATACATTGATTTCAATTGGTATTTCAAATTGGTATTTATTTGGTATCAAAATGTACTTCATGTTTCACCTTCAATTGGTATCAAAATCTACTATTGATATCTTAAAAAAAAGTTTCAAGTGATACCAACATTTATTTTGTCAACTACGATTTGATTTCATTGGTATCATAATTTATTTTGTTGACTTCAAGAAATTTCAAAATTTTGTTTTAAAAAGTGATTTCAAAATTTGTTGATATGTTATGCTTATATGCAAGGGGAGCTTAACATCTTCTCTATATATAGATTCATGTTGAAGTGTATTACACATATAGTAGAGCTTGACCTCTCTTCTTTATGTGGTACACGTGTGTAGGGGGAGCTTAACATCTCCGCTTATACATTGTATATTATACTTTATGTGGATTAGGTTCTAGTCATCCATTCTCCATGTAATGCATGTATGCATGGGGAGCTAACTTTATGCCTCTCCTCTTCATGAATGCATATCGCATGTACATCTTTACTGTTTGATTGTCCTCACCCCTTTGTTGATGTATTAACAAAAAGGGGGAGAAGAATTTTGAGAGTTTATATACATGTTTATATCTCTATTTATGCATATATGTTTGTGTTTACTTTATGCATTTAATTGAATATCTATTTGTTTATTGCTATGCATGAGTTAAGGGGGAGCTTTTATGAAGCTTATCTTTAACCCATGCATATATAACTCCATGAGTTTTGTCATCATCAAAAGAGGGAGATTGTTAGCCTAAAGGCCCATCACTCTAGTTTTGATGATGATTAACTTATGTAGTTATAGTACTAATGATCTTGTGTTTATATAGTTTCAGTTATTGATCAAGATCTTAGTAGGTGCTTAGCTTCAACAAAACGAGTTTTGGAGCTAACACATGTAGATTCAAGAGCTCGCGCGTCAAGATCGCATCTAGCACTCGGATGGAGTTAAGCTCTTTGAATCATGTTTGGATCGAGTCGGCTTAGAGAAGGAGTTCTACAAGAAGACTTTAGTTTGTTTAGTTGTGTTTAGATCTTGTGTAAAGATAGATAGTGTTGATATGCTCAAGTTCACACACACACACACACACGCTCAATATGTTTGGTTTTCGTTTAACCGGGTTTTGGATTTCGAATATACATTTATATGATTTTCATGAATAGATAGAATCAAAACAAGTTTACATCGTTTATTGTATATTGGATTTCATCTATATACATCTGTGCGTCATATATTTGAAAAAATTTATTTTGATGATCCTATTCATGTGTTTTAGAGTTTTGTATTTAATAAAACTTATTTTGGAATTATTGTCAAAAACACAGATATATATTTTATATGTGTACTGGATTCTATCCATACACAATATACTTCAAAAGAGTTTAAATATCATGTTTTTGTATTTATACAAATTTGGAAAAAATCGGATTTCCATTTCAAAGTTTGATTTTCGGAAATACTAATTTTGTGTTTAAGCTTAATTTTTATATCACAAAAATAGTTCAAATAGTTTGTAACATGTGTTGATTTTTGATCACACATATTTGTTCTTCAAATATCTAAAAAGAACTTATTTTTGTGAAATTTATGAGAATTTATGGGATTTTATTAGAGTTAAAATGTCTAAGTTTTAATTCCGTTAATTCCTGCCAGAACCAGCTGGCGGTCGACCGAACGGTCGACCGATGTGCACGAGGACGTGCACGAGGACGTGCACAAGGAGCAGCTTAGAAGGTCGACCGACCGGCCAGTCGACCGGCTAAAACTACCCAAACTCTCAGGTAGCGCCGGTCGACCGGGCGGTCGACCGGAGCGCCAACGGTCAGAAATATGACCGTTGGGCCGGTCGACCGGCTGGTCGACCGGAAGGTCAATTTTGACTTTTTCTGCTGCCAACGGCTAGTTTTTTCCTAGCCCTATTTAAAGGAGTTTTGGGGCTGCTTTGAATAAGATTTGAGAAGAGTATTTCAACCAGTTTTCTAGTGTCATCTAGTCCATTTTCTAAAGTGTTTCAAAAGAGTTTTTGTACTTCAAATCTCTATCTTTTATTTGTTTTAAAGTGTTGAAAAATCAAGGAAAAGAGAGTCTTTGGGAAATTGGTTTTGATCTTGAATTCAATATCTATTTGGTGTTTTTCCTAAGTATTTTTCTTTGTTATTTTTTTTCCAAAATACTTTGTTTTCTCACACTTGAGCTATCATATCTATTCTATCTATAGGATCTTGTTTTTGTGGGAAAAATTGTTTGTGGTCTATTGTGATCACCAAGAGTTGTAATCTTTTCTTTGCTTTGGCTTTGTTCCTATCCATCTAGTGTAGAGGTGATTGAGTTTTGGGTTTGTGATTATCCCTCTTGTGTAGAGGTGATTGTGATTGTTGTTTGGCTTTGCGCCTTATCCCTCTTGTGTAGAGATGATTGTTGTTTGGCTTTGCGCCCATCCTTCTTGTATAGAGGTGATTGAGTTTTGGGTTTGTGCCTTGCCTCTTGTGTAGAGGTGGTTGTGTTGGAGGGAGGAGTTGTATACTCCAAGTTTGTAATTGTAAATTTCTCGGTGGAGGTTCCCTTTGTGGGAGGTTTTATGTGGACGTACTGGAAATCCTTCTGTGTGAAGGCTGGGACGTAGAGCAGTGGATCGAACCTTGAAACATATCTTGGTGTTTGCGTTTGATCCACTATCTCTAAACTCTATCTCTCTTATATCTTGCATTACTTTATATTGTTCATATCACTTATATGCTTGGTATTGTTTGTGTGCTCATACTTGTGTTGAACCAAGAGAGCTTCATATAGCACCTCAACTCTTAATCTACAGGAATCTCGAGGAGATAGTCCAGAGCCCTTCACAGGAAATTCGGCAACACTCTTTGGTTACACATAGTGTGTTGCAATTGAGTTTTAATTCTGCATCATTTGTCATTAGATTAGCTAGTACACTTATTCACCCCCTCTAGGTGTATTTTCACTTGTGTCATTCCGAAAGGATTCGAGGCCGAATCCTTCCCATTCAAATACAACTATACGGCATCCGAATGCAAGATCCATTCCGTTGAAGTTAATCTATATTATTTCAAGTAACGAAAAATCAAAAATAATGCATTTTGAATGCTTTTTTCCTATCTATCAAGTAGGCGCAAAATGGACGATCAAAAATAGCTTATTGCTTAGATCTATGCCTTTAGACACACAAATTCTAAATCCGACCATTTCATCATGTCTAAACATTTAAAAACCATCACACATCAATTTTTGTTAGATTTCAAATATTCTACACTGTTAAACTAATCAACTCACTATTTCGGCAGAAGATCTAAGTAGATGATAATTCCCAATAACAAATCTTAGTAAATAAAATCTTAAGATATTTATTAAAGAGATTAGATTGGATCATAACCAAGATTTAAACCACTCATTAAGGTTAGGCTGAAATGGGATGAAACTAAGCTTAACTCATCATTTGATTAGCTTAATAATTTATATGTCATAACTAAATAAATTATTTTATTTTATTTATTCCTCCATTACCAAACACCCAGTGTTGACTCATAATTAACACTCAACCCCATATGTACATTAGGAAAATTCGGGCTCACACAAATCTAATTTGCATCAGTACCTGGCCAGGAATTTAGACTAGCCCAAATTTAGCTAATTACTTATTATGGGTGTTCATCCAAAAATATTGGTCAATGGATTCCATTTTGAGAATCTCATAAAATTCTAACAATGTTCCAATTTACCACTTTAGTAGTTTGATAATTCAACCACATTGCGTTGGTAAATTAAAGCACATCATTCAATATAGGACCTGGTGAAGGTGGTCCGAATGTTGGGGGAGGGACTTTCTCAACTTTCCCCTAACTTAGAACATAAATAACAATTATTTTACTTAATGAATTTATATAGTAGATTAAATGTTGACTTTTTACTCTTTCGTGGCACAAATATTTTGTTTGTTTTATTGATATTCTGTGCGATTAATGTTGGAAATATTATACATCTATAATGCGGATTAAATTGAAACCATGGATCAAGAATCAATAAAACATCTCAAGAATAATAGATCAAAACCCTAATTTATGCAATACTTTAAATCACCATACCTGAAGCCATTGGTGAATATTGGATGAAGGTTGGAGAAGACTTTGATTCCTTGCTCTTGAATCTGCAAACCTTAACTTGCAAAGGATCCTCTTTTCTCTGCTCCTTTTCCTTTCACAAAACCCACTTTCTGTTCTGATGGATTCTCAATCATAAAATGAGCGTAAGTTTTGTTTCTTTTAAGGAGGAGAAAAGTGAGTCGCACATTTGCAAATAAGTCCCCTTGAAATAAACCTTTCCATCATGGTACCCTTTATATTTCAAGTGACCAAATAACTATATAAATGTGACTTTAATATGGGCACCCTTAATATCAGTTAACCTTAATAGGAATCCAATGCAAATAATCAAGGTTAAGTGGGCCACCTTCATATGAGATTAACATTCTCCCACTTGGGCCACTAACCGATTAGGTTAAAACTTTAGAAAATAAATAAAAGAAAAGACTCATTTTTTAAAACATTTTGACTCCATTGGATTCCATACTGAAAAACTTTGACACGTGCACGAATTTTAAAAATAACAACTGATAAGCCCAAATATGAAAAACTGTAATACTGCAATTAGCTTGGACCACCAATGCGAGTCATAGCGGTTATACAACATCCACGTCATACTCCCTTCTATGTACCACAACATTGATAACCCTTACTAATTGAGTCCATAACCAAAATGACCCCTGTAATTGTCTTGTAAAGACATTTCCTGTTTAATAAACATCCAAACATAATATGTGCACACATAATTGGATAACAGGAAACACAGAAACAAACTTTTATTTGTACAATAATGTCAATTACATAAGTACCAAAATACACATTTACAGATTGCCCAAAAGACCCATTCTTACAACATGTTCCTTGAATGTCTTTGGAGGCAATCCCTTTGTCATTGGATCAGCAACCATTAAAGTGGTACTTATACTTACAATTGACATCTTTTGTTTCTCAACTCTTTCTCTAACCACCAAGTACTTAAGTTCTATGTGTTTAGAACCATTAGAGTACTTACCATTCTTAGAGAAAAATACGGCTGCTGTATTGTCACAATATATCGTCAGCGGCCTGGCAATAGAGTCAACTACACCAAGTGCTGAGATGAAATTCCTTAACCATAATGCATGATTCGAGGCTTCAAAACATGCTATAAACTCAGCCTCCATCGTGGATGAAGCAATAATGGACTGCTTCACACTCTTCCACGAGATTGCCCCACCTGCTAGCAAGAAAATGAAGCCTGAAGTAGACTTCCTGCTATCTGGGCAACCAACAAAATCTGAGTCTGAATAGCCGATCACTTCCAACTGATCAGATCTCCTATATGTGAGCATATGGTCCTTCGTCCCTTGAAGATACCGCATAACCTTCTTAGCTAACTTCCAGTGCTCCATTCCTGGATTGCTCTGGTATCTTCCCAACATCCCAACAGCAAAGCTGATATCTGGCCTGGTACAAGTGCTTGCATACATCAAGCTCCCAACAGCTGATGCATACGGAACTTTCTGCATTTGACCCTTTTCTAAGTCATTTCTGGGACACTGGCTACCACTTAATCTGTCACCCTTCTGAATGGGTGCAGGACTGACTGAACACATTTTCATATGGAATCTTTCCAAGACTCGATTGATATATCCTTTCTGAGACAATCCTAGCAATCCTCGAGATCTATCCCTGAAGATCTCTATGCCAATAACATAATTTGCCTCACCCATATCAACCATCTGAAAGTTCTTGGTTAGATAACTTTTAGTTTCATACAGCAAACCAAGATCACTACTGGCTAATAAGATGTCATCTACATACAGAACCAAGAAAATAAACTTGCTCCCACTGATCTTTAGATATATACACTGATCAACAGTGTTTTCTGTAAATCCAAAAGAGGTAATGGTATCATTAAACTTTATATACCATTGCCTGGAAGCTTGTTTAAGTCCATATATAGATTTCTTTAATTTACAAGCCAAGTGTTCTTGTTCTTTAATTGCGAACCCTTCAGGTTGCTCCATGTAGATATCCTCATCCAAATCTCCATTAAGAAAAGCAGTTTTCACATCCATTTGATGTAACTCCAAATCATAATGAGCTACAAGTGCCATAATGATTCTAAGAGAATCCTTCTTTGATACTGGAGAGAAGGTCTCTGTATAGTCAATGCCTTCTTTCTGAGTGAAACCTTTGGCCACAAGTCTAGCCTTATATCGTTCGATATTGCCTTTAGAGTCGCGCTTGGTCTTAAAGACCCATTTACACCCGACTTTCTTACAGTTATAAGGCAATTCAACGAGATCCCAGACTTGATTTTGGTCCATAGATTTCAACTCATCTTTCATAGCATCAACCCATTTACTAGAATCATTGCATTCTATGGCTTGTGAAAATGAAACTGGATCTTTATTAATCCCAATATCATAGTCAGATTCCTGTAGATACACCACATAGTCATCTGAAATGGCAGATCTTCTTTCCCTTTGAGATCTTCTCAAAGCTGCCGGTTGTGGTGGTTCTACTATATTTTCAATGGGAATATCCTCATGGAGTGGTGAACCAACATTAACTTGTTGTTCTGGAATCTCAACTTGATGATCAAGCTGAGGTACAACAATCTCTCTTGAAGGAAAAGGTATTGGGATAATTACCCTTACCACTTCAAGATCTACCTTTCTTGGTTCAACACTCCCACTAATTTCACCATTTTTCAGGAATCTGGCATTACCAGTTTCAACTATTCTTGTACTATGGTTAGGACAATAAAATTTGTATCCTTTAGACTTATCTGGATAACCAATGAAATACCCAGATATGGTTTTTAAGTCTAATTTCTTTTCTTGTGGATTATAAATTCTAGCCTCTGCTGGACAACCCCAAACATGTAAGTGTCTTAAACTGGGTTTCCTACCAGTCCACAACTCGAAAGGAGTTGTTGGGACAGCCTTACTAGGAACCCTGTTCAAGATATACATAGCAGTCTTTAAGGCTTCATTCCACAATGAATTGGGTACATTTGAGAAGCTCAACATGCTCCTAACCATATCCATAAGAGTTCTATTCCGCCTTTCAGCAACACCGTTCTGCTGAGGCGTACCTGGCATTGTGTATTGAGCACAAATGCCACGCTTTTCTAGAAATTTGGCAAATGGACCAGGATGTTGTCCTGACTCATCATATCTACCATAAAATTCACCACCTCTATCTGATCTAATGATTTTAACCTTTCTATCTAATTGTCTCTCGACTTCTGTAATGAACACCTCTAGGATGTCAACAGCCTGAGACTTTTCATTAATTAGATAAACATAACCATAACGTGATAGATCATCTATAAAGGTAATGAAATACCTCTCTCCAGTAAAACATGGAATGGAGAGTGGTCCGCATATATCTGTATGAATTATTTCAAGGAGTTCTTTACTTCTTGTGGCACCTTTCTTAGTGTGTTTGGTTTGTTTTCCTTTAATACAATCCACACACACATCAAAATCAGTGAAGTTTAGGTTATCCAAAATCCCAGTCTTCACTAATCTTATTATTCTATCCCTGGAGATATGCCCAGTCTCCTATGTCACAAGATTGAGGATTTTTCATTTATCAAGCCACGTTTAATACCAACATTCATATGCAGAGATAATAAAGATTGTGCAAACTCATCATTCAATGAAATTTTATATAAACCATCACATAAAATTCCATGTCCAACCGGAATTGAATTATACATTAAAGAGAGTTTTCCACAACTAAACAAAACAGAATATCCAAAAACATCTAATTTGGATAATGACATTAAGTTTCTTGAAATCGAAGGTACATAAAAAGTATCCTCAAGATCCATCTGATGTCCCGTCTCTAAGATTAGTCGATAAATGCCAACATATTCGACCTCCACTTTGAGACGGTTCCCCATAAAGACGAATCTCTCACTTTCCTTCGGTTTCCTGGTTGTAAGGAATCCCTACATTGAATTAGTTATATGAGTTGTGGCTCCAGAGTCTATCCACCAAGTATTAGAAGGAACTTCAGCAAGATTTGATTCATAACATACAAGAGAAAGATATGTACCTTTCTTTTCGAACCAAGCTTTCCTCTTGTTGCAGTCCTTCTTCACATGTCCCTTTCTGCCACAGAAGTAGCATTTGACAGTGAAAGCTTTTCTATGACCTTGGCTACTTTCCCCATGGTCATTTTCTTTATTTGATGGAAATCTCTTACCTCTTCCATATTTACTTTTCTTATGGATACCCCTTGAAGTTACTGCCAACACTGAGTGCTGTCCTTCTTGCCTCAGTCTCACCTCCTCTTGAACACACATACCAGTTAGCTCATTTAAGTTCCACTTATCCTTATGAGTATTGTAGTGGATCTTGAATGGCCCAAACTGTGAAGGAAGTGAGTTGAGGATAAATTGAACCAAGAAGGACTCATCAACCTTCATACCCAGTGATCCTAGCTTAGCAGCCTTATCAGACATGTTTAGAATGTGTTGCTGAACTCCTCTATTACCATCATATTTCATGGTGGTAAGTTCAGCCATTAAGGTACCAGCTAATGACTTATCTGCTGACTTAAATCGGTCTTTGACAGCAGTTAACAGTTCAGATGCTTTAGTTGTAGGAGGGAGTGAAGTCTTGATGTTATTTGCTATGGTCATCTTTATGAACATTAGACTGAGCCTATTAGACCTTTCCCAAGCTTTTGCATGGCTGACCTGTTCTGCTGTACTCTCAGCAGTTACCTCATCAGGTTTGTCAACTATTAAGGCCATGTCTAGGTCCAAAACACCCAGTGTAAACTGTACATGTTCAAACCATTCTGAGAAGTTTGTACCGTCCAAGGCTGGAATGCTAGTGGCATGAGTGTGGAGGGAAGTAGGGACGTTCACTGAAACATAATAGGACAAGCTCACATTAATGCCTCGAATCAATACAAGTTTTAAATTTAATTAAGATGAACTATTGATATCACTTTGATTTCTCCTTTGGGCGAAACCTAAGCATATCTAGTGTTCACTCTTTAGGTGAGAACTTTTATCACCTATGTAGGTCTAATATAATTTATGTTACTCAGATAGTAAGTCTTGTTACCTTTGGGTATCCAATTCTACACCACTAAGTTACATAAATTATACTACCCTATCCGGTTCATAATTATTTGAAAGAGACTTTCCTTTGGGCCAGTCCCAATCTCCTAATTAGAACCGCCATCGAGAATATTATTGTCTTTAATGTCACTTACATTGACAAGTCTTTTATGTAGTTATATATTCATAAGATTTACTAACCTAGGTCACTTTGGCAACTACTAAATCAATAAGCCTTATGAATACAAAACTAACCAATAATATTCTCTAATCCTTTTATTTGTGTAATGCCATAATACTACAATACATTACTTGACCAAACATCAATCAATATTAACACAATAGCTTAAATGTGTTAACAAACATTAATGATTGAATTAAGCAACAATTAGTCGACTACATAGAATTATTAGTCGACTTGGGTCAAGTCAAGTCGACTACACGTTTAGGTCTAGTCGACTAGGGCAAACAAAGGTTAGTCGACTATACCAATATGATTAGTCGACTACAGATTTTATCAGTCGACTACAAATATTATTAGTCGACTCCTGTTAGAAGCCAAACTCTCGGTTAAAATATTAGTCGACTTGGCAAAATGGTTAGTCGACTATACACTTTACTAGTCGACTAATCCCAAACACAAGTCGACTCCTGTTAGAAACAAAGAGTCGGGTAACTTTCTGGATGGACTATTAGTCGACTAATTCATAACTATAGTCGACTAATACTCCACGAAACAGTTACCGAAGAGCAGTTCCAGATTATCACCCGATTCCAAAATTTTAGGGAAAAATCGGGAAAATTAGGGAAAATTAGGGTTTCTAAAATCCTAAATTTTGATCCCTATTAATTGCATAATTAGAGGAATATGAACATGATATTAGGGCTATTAAATCCTCTACAAATTGTACAATTAAAATGATCAAAAATTGAATCGTTAATCAAAAACCCTAACTTTTCATAATTCCTAAATCCAAGATGTATTGATTCTTTAATCATGGCTCTGATACCAAATGTTGGAAATATTATACATCTATAATGAGGATTAAATTGAAACCATGGATCAAGAATCAATAAAACATCTCAAGAATAATAGATCAAAACCCTAATTTATGCAATACTTTAAATCACCATACCTGAAGCCATTGGTGAATATTGGATGAAGGTTGGAGAAGACTTTGATTCCTTGCTCTTGAATCTGCAAACCCTAACTTGCAAAGGATCCTCTTTTCTCTGCTCCTTTTCCTTTCACAAAACCCACTTTCTGTTCTGATGGATTCTCAATCATAAAATGAGCGTAAGTTTTGTTTCTTTTCAGGAGGAGAAAAGTGGGTCGCACATTTGCAAATAAGTCCCCTTGAAATAAACCTTTCCATCATGGTACCCTTTATATTTCAAGTGACCAAATAACTATATAAATGTGACTTTAATATGGGCACCCTTAATATCAGTTAATCTTAATAGGAATCCAATGCAAATAATCAAGGTTAAGTGGGCCACCTTCATATGAGATTAACAATTAAAACTTGTGGTCTCACTTCAGACTTCGATGATGAGTTTCGAACCTCTCATCTCAATATTTTTATGTGTTAAGGATTTATGAGGGGTTTGGCATTTAATGAGGATTTTGAACAAAAATTATGAAAGTTTTATGTTGATTCGGTTTTTCCTCTTTTTTTTTTTTTTTGGTTTGGGTGGGGGCTATGGGCACCCTAATAAATGCAATTTACATTACAAAACAATTAAGAATATAAAATACACACTACAATTAAGAAATAAGAAATATATCATAATTGAATGAAATAAAGTATAATCTTTCTTCAAGTTGACAATTAAACTCTATTAAATAGAGATCGACTAGGTTGAATGCTCCATCAATATAGAAATACTAACACCAACTAAAAGAGTGCACTATCAAGTTAGGCAGAAAACTAGAACTGGTTACGTGAACCCTAACAATTTAAGATAAGACGATAAAATAGTTCAATCAAATGGATAATTCCATTATCAATGATCACAATGGTCCATAAGGACCACAACCATGAATGAGAGCATGCATGAACAACCTCTTAAGAAAGCAAAATAAACTCTCAAAGGACGAGAGAAAATTTACTCTCAAATGCGAAAAAAGAAGAAAAGAGAAATGGAAAAAGGAAACCAAAACGAAATTGTGCTTCAGATCGGCCAGTTGGTTGACTAGAGCTCAAGGATGAATGTCGGTAAAAAAAATTTCTTTGATAGAGAGTAAACAAGATATGATGCCTTCAATCTTTTGAATTAAGTGTCTTTATTCTAATTGTGTCATATTATTTACACTCTCAAAATTCGCAAGTTACAAAACTAATAAGGAGAAACAAATGTGGGTTTTTCATGGAATATTATAAAAGAGACAGTACCGTTGGCTAAGGATTTTAATCCAAAATTCTCTTTTCCCCAAAATTGGTTAAATCGTCAATATTGTTTTTTTTTTGGATGGCACGGTTTTAATCAAAACCGATGGAAGGGAGTTTTTTTTCCTTTGACTCATTAAAACCGACCGAAGGAAGGTTTTCTCATGTAACTCATATTTCCCAATAATAAATCTCAGTAAATAAAATCTTATAGATATTTATTAAAGAGATTACATTGGATCATAACTAAGATTTAAAGCACTCATTGGGATGAAATTAAGCTTAACTCATCATATGATTTGCTTAAAAATTTATATGTCATAACTAAATAAATTATTTTATTTTATTTATCCCTCCATTACCAAACACCCAGTGTTGACTCATAATTAACATAGTCCCATATGTATATTAGGAAAATTCGGGCTTATGCAAATCTAATTTGCGTCGAGACTTGGCCAAGAATTTAGACTAGCCCAAATTTAGCTAATTACTTATTATGGGTGTTCATCCAAAAATATTGGCCAATGGATTTCATGTTGATATAATCTCAAATTTCTAATAATGTATGTTTGCACCCAATTTACCGCTTTAATAGTTTGATAATTCAACCACTGGTAAATCAAAGCACATCATTCAATATAGGACCCACCAAGGATCTCTTAGGTCTAAGGATAATATTACATATGAAGAACTTGTCTTTTCATAGTCAGCCTGTCAATGCATTCCTAATGCTCTCAATACATTAATGCAAGATCTCATTTTGTATCATGAGAAACACGATTGTCATAAAACAATTAAGTTCTCCCAAACCTATTTAGTTGTGACATTATTTTTAAGGTGCAAGGAAATTAAATATCCGATCTCATACAATTTCATCTCAACATATTTAATTAATTATCTCATAATAATTCAATAAATAAAAACTTAATTGTACATATTAAAAACAATAAATATTATTTTATTGATCATCATCATCAATAAAACGTATCACATAGAATCTTATTTTGGTCATATTTAGACATAAAACCAACATTCCGTGCAGTAGGAATGACACAGAAATGTGATAGGACCATCCTAATACAAGAGTAACCTTAGATATTTTGTACAATTCGCTGGGATAACCAATCCTAAGCCATGTCTAAATGTCATTACCATTATATATATATATATATATATATATATAATATATATATATATATATATATATATATATATATATATATATATATATATATATATATATATAGAGATAGAGAGAGAGAGAGAGAGAGAGAGAGAGACTTGTGTAGTTTCGGAAGGATTCGAGCCGGAATCCTTCCAACTCAAATATAATCATACATCATCAAAATATAAGATCCATTCCGTTGAAGTTGATCTATATTATTTCAAGTATCTATAAGCCAAAAATCAAGTATTTTAAATACTTTTTGCCCATGCATCAAGTAGGAGAAAAAAGACGGCCTAAATAGTGAGTTGGTTAGTTTAATAGTGTAGAACATTTGAAACCTAACAAAAATTAGTTTGTAAGGTTTTTAAATGTTTAGATCATGATGAAATGGCCGAATCGAGAATTTGTATATCTAAACACATAGATCTAACCAACTTACTACTTTCGGTCGTCTATTTTGCGCCGCTTGATGGATGGAAAAAAAGTATTCAAAACATTTGATTTTTACTTTTATTTACTTTAAATAATATCGATCAACATCAGAGGAGTGAATATTGTATTTGAATGTTCGATGTTGTATTTGAGTGAGAAGGATTTAGACTCGAATCCTTCCGGAACTACACAAGTCTATCTCTCATCTCTCTCTCTATATATATAAATAGATGTGACATTCCCAGAAGGATTCGAGGCTGAATCCTTCCTATTCAAATAAAATCCTATGATATTCGAATGCAAGATCCACTCCATTTAAATTGATCTACATTATTTCAAGTAATTAAAAATCAAAAAGCATATATTTTGAATACTTTTTGCCCATTCATCAAGTAGGCACAAAATTGATGGTCAAAATAGTGAGGTGTTTAGTTTAACGGTGTAGAGTATTTGAAATCTAACAAAAATTGGTGTGTGAGTCTTTAAAAGTTTAGATTATGATGAAATGGTCGGATCGAGAATTTGTATGTCTAAAGGCGTAGATCTAAACAATATGCTATTTCTGGCCGTCTATTTTTCGCCTACTTGATGGATAGGCAAAAAGTATTCTAAATACTTGATTTTTTATTTTTAGTTACTTGAAATAATGTAGATCAACTTCAAGGGAATGTATCTTGCATTCAGATGTCGTAGGGTTACATGTGAGTGGGAAGAATTCGGCCTCGAATCCTTCCGGAATGACACATGTCTATCTCTTTCTATATATATATATATATATATATTATATATATATATATATATATATATATATATATATATATATATATATATATAGAGAGAGAGAGAGAGAGAGAGAGAGAGAGAGAGAGAGTTGATCCCCTAAGAACAGTTCTCACGAATTCATGTGAGAACTTTCACGTGGGCTGTCGGATCTGATAGAGATCTAGTTTTATTTGATTTGATCTATCAGATCCGACGACCCACGTGAAAATTCTCACAGAAATCCGTGAGAACCGTTCTTAAAGGATCAGCTCCCTATATATATATATATATATATATATATATATATATATAATGTGATAAGACCATCACTTGGCAAACCGACCTCCCTCTTCAGACATTTTGTGGAGCTCTCTAGTTATGCTGGTTGTCATATACTTTACGGGAACAAGGAAGCGGTTTCCATCGGCAGAGTACACAAACAGGTGACCGCTACTGGGTACAGATGCGCTCCGCTTGTCATTGCTTCTAGTTGACGTGATCCTTGTCCTCCCTAATGTGGCAGCCTTTTGACTTTTGTTGCCATCTTGGGGAGTCTCTTTGTGGTGGTGGTTAAGTTGGAATCCTAATGAGCCCTTGACTGTGAAGAATGTTTGTGGCTTGAGTAGTTGAAGATAATGAAGCAATGAAGTTTATTTGTAGAGGCGAGGGGCGGGAAGACAGTCCATGTGCCAAGGGAAATTTTGACGTGTGCAGATTGGAAATGGAAATTTCACGTCCGGGATGGTAACAATCTTCTTGTCTGGACTTTGGTAATGTAGTTTATCAACTGCATCCAGCTCTTAAATTAGACCTGTAGATATAAATCTTGCTGTTGTTATGGGGATCTCCGAAGGGCCACCCTCGTGTGCCATTGTCTCACTTGATTGCATCTTGTTTAGCAAGTTCCATACAGCTCTTATTTGATGAATAGATATAGATCTTACTGTTGGCGTAGGGATGTTCGAAGGGCCACCCTGGTGTGCCATTGTCTCCCTTGATTGCTTATCTTTGAATTTTGACAGGGTTGTTCCTTTTCCCTTTGGTGAAGGTTACATAAAAGAAGAGAAAGAGCCACGAGTTTGTAAAATTCAGAAAGTATCACATGTCATGTTTTGTTGGAGACAATCCTTTCGTGTTTTTTGCTGCTACACAGAGCAGATGCTCATTTCCTGGCAATCTGAAAACATTTCGTTGCGATCCCTTGAACTCTTGCACTCCAATCTATAAGCCTGAGTTCCAAGGATAAACGTCTAACAAGTTTGGGATACTCTTATTAGGGAGATTTATTGTCAAGCATTCTTCATTTGTAATTTAAAGCATGTAATTCTATAAGGTAAGGATGTACAATTACTGAAAATATGTGCTCACAATTGAAAAGGTTTAACTGGCACTCCAAATAATATGTTCTGCCTGCAGCAAATATTTTCTTTGTTCCAATTGAACCATCTTAGTTGTGAATATATGACCATATGGAACTTCAAATAATTATTTTGTGGAAGATCAAATGAGAAATACATCGAGATTCTTCTCTAAATATTCAACTACGTGACCACAGGTATATATGTCAGTAAAAGATCAATAGGACCAATTGTCTAGATTAGGAGTAGGAAACACCATATATTGTCCTATCTATGCTTCATATGCAAAACTGGGGCACATATATCCTCTACCAATTTTATTAACTGATAGAATTGTTGTTCTACTGATGCAAGATTCTATGTTTAGGTCATCAGCTGTCACGTTAGAGAGTATCACATTATTTTCTTATTGATGAAACATGATCAGTCTTTCAACATTTCTTTCAAAGTACGTAACAATATTAACAATAACTAAATATCAGAAAAAATGTATATAAGAAAAAATGTATATAAATATTGGTGCTCTACTACAGTGGCGGAGCCAGGATTTCAAAGACGGGGGGAAGGATAACGGGTCGAGTGTAGATTCGACGACCTCAACACAGAAGGCGGTGCTAACGGCCTGGAAATTGCAATTAATAATATTGTTTGGATAGCGTCACTAATCTTTTTACAAGTTCTCAAGAGAAATTAATAATTTTGTATTTTGTGCAGAGTCTTTATACTAAATTTATACTTTTTTCTCTCTTTTGTAACTGCCTATGCACCTGGGGGATAATGTTGGCCCGGAGGCCTTCCTCTCTAGTTTTGAAGATGATTAACTCATGTAGTTATGTTTACTAATAATCTTGTGATTTTAGTTTCAGATCATTTAGCAAGATATTAGTTGGTGATTGCTTCAAAAAGAGGAGTTTGGAAGCCTTCACTTGGTGATTCCCGAGCCCGAGCGTCAAGATGATACATAGCCATGCTCGTGGGATCACGGTGTTTGGACCGAGTCGACTTGAAGATGGAAGATCGTCAAGAAGACTTAGGTATCTATAGTTTAGTGTGTTTTAGATCCATGTGTAAAGATAAGAATAGTTGATATGCTCAAGTGCATAATACACATACACGTTTTGATTTTGGAATTGGTTTTCATGAATAGATTGATCAAAACAAGTTTACATGGTTTAATGTATAGTAGATGTATTCTAGTTATACATGCTATCATGTTTATCATAGGTTTAATAACATGTGAACTTACGTAATAATCATGTTTATGTTTGTCATGTTGATTTACATCTTGTTTTATGCTTCATATTTTGAATATATGTTTAAATGTTAGTTTTTATTAAAACTAGGTATATACTTGTGCATATAGTGGGCCACAAATAAATCTATATATGTTTGTGCTTGATTGCTTATTTGTTCCCATTAGATGTGCTAGTATAGTCTAGTTTTGATGATTCATATATGTTAAACTTGTATTCCCCATTTTAAATTTGTTTTATGTTTAAATGTTTAACTTCATGTATATGTCCATTTTATCCAAATTATTGTTATACATATACATCCTTTTGAGCCACGTGCCTTCATGCATATATCTTTGTGGACTCGTTGTGTTTGGATATGTATGTATACTTTAGTTTGTATAGGACATACATATACCTTGAAGATTAAATAATTTTGATGATTTTCATGTTTTCATGTTTCAAGGAATTAATTGAGCTTATTGTCCATCTTTCATGATTATGATCTTCACATTGTATTTGTACACTCACATTTATTGTTTACTCATGTTTTTGTTTTCATGAGTCATATTTATGCTTAATTGATTATGAGTGTTGACTATTTTGTGAATTTCATGTTTATGAAAAATATTTTGTTTTTATTCCTTACTTGAAGGATTTCGTACTAGTTAACAAGTTTTTCCATTTAACTAGTTCGTATTTTTCATTTTGGTAGAGTTTTTCAAATAAAGCTTATTTTTCAAATCTATTTTTGAAAACCCCTACCATCCATGGGTGGTTGGATGGGAGATCATGCTCATGTATGCTTTATATTGAAAATCATTTTAAACTTGAACATGGTTGGGTGGTAGTTATATGAGATATACACTTGATCATTATTGTTGTTTCAATTGGTATCATTGAATTCTTTCAATTGGTATCAATCTTGTATGTTTGTATGTTTGTATGCTTTCAATTCCAAGAATATCAATTTCTATTGGTATCTATTTTTCATACATATATATATGTTTGTGTTTATGCTAAGCTTGAGCTCCAACTTTGTTTCAATTGATTAGTTTTTCAATTGCTTTTCAATTGGTATCTTATTTCAAGCCTATGCATTGTTTTTGTTGGTATTTCATAAAAGGGAGAAAATTCGATTTTCATGTTTACAATTGGTATTTGTATTTCCACTCCCTTGCTTTATGATAGAAAATAAAAATTTTAAATTAATATCATATACTTAAAACGAAAAATACTCTCTTTTGATATCAAGATGATTATTTGATGTTTATTTGAATGTTTTAAAATTTGGTATCTCAAAATTTTGTTTTAAAAATTCAAAGGTTTTGATTTATATTGCATATATGTAAGGAGAGCTTAACATCTCCTCTACATATAGATTCATGATGAGTGTATCTTGTATTGAAGAGCTTGACAATCTCTTCTTTATGTGGTACACGTGTGTAGGGGGAGCTTCACATCTCCTCTTATGCATTGCATAGTGTACGTTATGTGAATTAGGGCTTGTCATCCCTCCTTCATGTAATGTATCTATGTAGGAAAGCTTCACATTTTCCTCTTCATGAATGTATATCGCATATACCATTTATTGATTGATCTATGTTTACTTTCAATTGGTATCAAGATACTACTTTGACATATTTTCAATTGATATCTTAATTGATTGTCACCCCTATTTGGTTTTGTTTTTTTGACAAAAAGGGGAGAACATTGTCTTTATTTACCCCTTATTGATGATTGTTTCTTTGTATTAAAACGGGGGAGAAGATTTTGTTTTGTTTTGATTTTTACCCCTTTGTTGATGATTGACAAAAAGGGGGAGAAAGATTTTGGTTTATATATGTATATTCATGTTTTGTATATATTAAGTTTAATTTAGCTTAATTTTAATTGGTATCTAGAACATGTTTTGTTTTTGAACATTTCATTGGTATCTAGAGCCTTTTATTGTTTATGCATATATATGCATTCATGTTTAAGAGCCTTCATTACATATTTATTGTTTATTTGTTTATGCATGAGTTAAGGGGGAGCTTCTTTGAAGCTTAACTTTAATCCATGCATATATAACTCCATGAGTTTTGTCATCATCAAAAAGGGGGAGATTGTTGGTCCGGAGGCCTTCCTCTCTAGTTTTGATGATGATTAACTCATGTAGTTATGTTTACTAATAATCTTGTGATTTTAGTTTCAGATCATTTAGCAAGATATTAGTTGGTGATTGCTTCAAAAAGAGGAGTTTGGAAGCCTTCACTTGGTGATTCCCGAGCCCGAGCGTCAAGATGATACATAGCCATGCTCGTGGGATCACGGTGTTTGGACCGAGTCGACTTGAAGATGGAAGATCGTCAAGAAGACTTAGGTATCCATAGTTTAGTGTGTTTTAGATCCATGTGTAAAGATAAGAATAGTTGATATGCTCAAGTGCACAATACACATACACGTTTTGGTTTTGGAATTGGTTTTCATGAATAGATTGATCAAAACAAGTTTACATGGTTTATATGTATAGTAGATGTATTCTAGTTATACATGCATGCTTAAACTTCTTATACAAACTTATTTTGACTCTCCTATTCATGTGTTGAAAAATCTAAGTTTGATAAAATACAAGTTTTGGTTTTTGGTAAAAATGTTAAAACACAAAAATAGTTTCATATGCTTGATATTTGAGCTAAACTTTTTATCACATGTTTTTGTATCAATGCAAAATGTTAAAACTATTTTTGGGGATTTTTTGAAGTTTTTATAAGATTTATTAAAAATATTTTTAACATGTTTTTCTGACCCAGAACTGTGGCTGACAGGCCAGGTCGGTCGATCGCACGGGTCGACCACACCAAAGGCCGGTCGACCGTTGCGGTCGACCGACATGCACAGCCTTGTGCACGTCTGGCAGACACTGGGCCGGCCGACCGGGCGGTCGACCGGACCAGAGAGCTTTACTTTCTGTATCTGGGCAGTCGGCCGGACGGTCGACCGCATGCCCCAACGGTCATTTTTCTGACCGTTGGCGGTTGACCGGCCGGTCGACCGCAAGCCTGTCAGGCTGCCAGATCAGCCTAACGGCTAGTTTTCTGTTTGGCCTATATAAACCCCATTTCTTTGGGATTTTGGCTAAGATTTTCTAAGCTAATTTTTCCCCACTCTCTGGTTTTAAAAAGAAGTTTTTAAAAGAGTTTAAAGAGGAAAAAGATTCATCTTATTTGTTTTTTAAGTGCTTTGTTATTTTCAAAGAAAACAAGTTTTTGGGAATTGGTTTCTTGTTCTTCATTTTTATATCAATTTGGTATTTTCCCAAGAGATTTTCTTTGATCAAAACACTTTGTTTTTCCACACTTGAGCTTATCTTCTATCCTATTCTATTAGGATCTTGTTTTGTGGAAAAGAGAAAAGAGAGATTGCTTGTGGTTGAAAGAAACCACTTGTTATAAACACCCTTGCTTTGTTGTATCCCTCTTTGGTAGAGGTTGATCGGGTGATTGGTTTGCTCCCTCTTTAGTAGAGGTTGAGGCTTGTGGTTTGCTCCCTTTAGTGAGAGGTGGAGTTTGGTTTGTAAACCCTCTTCGGTAGAGGTGTTGGTTGTTGTTTGGCTACGGGCCTACCCCTCGGTTGTGAGGCGGTGTTTGAGAGAGGAGTTCGGTACTCCTTGTGTTGTAACAAATCCTCCTCGGTGGAGGTTCCCTCGGTGGGAGATAGTGGATTAGAAATCCTTCTCGGTGAAGGCGGGGACGTAGAGCTAGGGGCTCGAACCACGAAACATATCTTTATATTTGCGTTTGATCCATTGTCTCTCTTACTCTCTCTCTCTCTTTTACTTGTGCATTGTATTTTTCATTTCATATCATTCATATTGCTTGTGTTGTGCCTTGCAACTTTCATATTGCTATATCATTATATGCTTGGCTTGCTTGTGTGTGTGCCTCACTTGTACTTAACCACAAGAGCTTCATATAGCACCTCAACCCATATCTAGGGGAATCAAGAGGAGTTAGTCCAGAGCCCTTCACGGGGAATTCGGCTACACTTGTTGGTTGTATTAAGTGTGATTGCAGTATTGTTTTAAGCTTTCACATTTAGCGCATTTAGTTTTTAGATTAGCATTATCACCTATTCACCCCCCTCTAGGTGATTTACAGATAAGAATTAGGAAAACATTAATTCATATCAAATGTTTTAGAAAAGTTGTTCATTTTTTCGATTTTATTCCTTTTAAACCTCCAAACTTTCCATTAATTTAATGAGAAATACCTCGTTTTGAATTCTAAATTCATCCCCAATCTCTCCTTGCTCTGAATCCTCTGAAAGTTTGAAGATTGATTGAAGATGATGATAAGCAGCAAAATCCCTAAATTCTTGCTCCCACTCTCACCCAAGGATGAAGTCGGCTCCTTCTCATCGTCGTTGTCGTCGTCGTCGATTGATCTCCTCACCTTCTTCCCGAGCCCCTCCACCTTCAGATCCTCTCCCTCCTCCCTTCCGCTCCGCCATCCAGACCTCTGTCCTCTCCTCCCATTGGAGCCACCTCTACAAGAAGCGTGCCGAAAACCTAATCCTCTCCCTCTCTACAACCCTTTCCCACTTCGACATCGAAACCTCAATCGCCGGCAGCGATGGCGGTCTCCCCCTCGACTTCCTCAACCTCATCGCCCGCTACTGCCACAAAAATGACCGCCTTCCCCAGTGGCGGAGCTAGGGGTACGTGCCTTCGGCCCCATCGGGAAAAAGTTCTGGCCCTTGATTTGTGCCCCCAGGCTCACACAAGGGGCACGGGATGCAAAGGTCGATGCGGACCACTGATAGTGAGAAGGGCGAAGGAGGCGAGGGAGGGGAAGGGGACGACGGTCGCTAACAACCGGGGTTTCGAGAGGCCAGGTAGGTCGATGATAAGATCGCGGATGCGATGACGGGAGGCGAGTGAGAGTCAGTGCGGGAGGGGGTTGTTTATGTGGCAGGGACGAGCGATAAGGGGGAGGTCGTCGTCGGTGGCAGCAGCGACGATGGAGGTTTCAATGTCAGAGGGTGAGAGGGTCAGAGCGAGGGAGAGGATTAGGTTTTCGGGTCACTTCTTGTAGATGTCGCTCCAATGGGACGAGAGGACAGGGGTTTAAATGACACAGAGGCTCAGGGGGAGAGGTGAGTAGATCGATCGACAACAACGACAATGAGGAGGAGCCTGCTTCGTCCTTGGGTGAGAGTGGGAGCGAGAATTTAGAGATTTTGCTGCTCATCATAATCCTCAGTCAATATTCAAGCTTTCAGAAGATTCAGAGTAAGGAGAGATTGGAGACGAAATTAGAATTCAAAACGAGATATTTCTCATTAAATTAATGGGAAGTTTGAAGGTTTAGGAGGAAAAAATCAAAAAAATGAACAACTTTTCCAAAATATTTGATGTGAATTAATATTTTCCTAATTCTTATCGCCCAGGTGCAGAGGCAGTTACAAAAGAGAGAAAAAAGTATAAATTTAATATAAAGACTTGGCACGGAAAACAAAATTATTAATTGCTATTGAGAACTTGTAAAAAAGATTATTGACACTATTCAAACAAAATTATTAGCTGCAACCCTTAGGCCGTCAGCACTGCCTTCTGCATTGAAATCGTTGAAACTACATCCGACCCGTTATTTTTTGCCTCCTATCTTTGAAATCCTGGCCCCGCCACTGGCTCTCACTCACCTCCTGCTGCCGCATCCGTGACCTTACCATTGACCACCCCGGCCTCCTGAAACCCCCTGCTGCTGGCGACCGCCTTCCCCTTTTCCTCCCTCGCCTCCCTCACACGCCTCACCCTCGGTGGGGCCAGCATTGACTTCTGCAACTCGTGCCCCCAAGTCAAGGGCCAGAGCTTTTTTCTAGCAGGGCCGCGACGAGGGTGGGGGTGGGCTGCATGTGCCCCCTTGTCCTGGCTCCACCACTGCTCACATATGTACTTGTTGATAACTAATTGAATATTTAAGAATATGTGTGTGTGTGTGTGTGTGTGTGTGTGTGTGTGATTTTTGAGCCTTTTTACTCATGCATTAAGAAGTTACAATTTTTTATATTAACCGTAGAATAAAGATGTCATTTGATGCAAGAGTTTTAAAGCTGAGAATCACGTGATTTTTCATTGAAAGTTTAATTAGAGTATGTAGATTAAGATGAGTGGCTCGGATCATCCTTGGGATGGTCAGTCGTGGAGTTCGCACGAAGCTCCGATGAGAACCAGTTCTCACTCAAAATTATATATATATATATATATATATATATATATATATATATATATATATATATATATATATATATATATATATAAGTTTTGGTACATGAGGAAGGATTCGAGCCCGAATCTTTCCCACTCAAACTCAATCCATGACATTCAAATACAAGATCCACTCTGTTGAAGTTGATCTATATTGTTTAAAGTAATTAAAAATAAAAAATTAAGTGTTTTGAATACTTTTTGCCCATCCAACAAGTAGGTGCAAAATGGACGGCCGAAAATAGAATTTTACTTAGATCTATCACTTTAGACATATAAATTCTCGATCTGACCATTTGATCATGATTTAAACATTAAAAAAGGCCACACACTAATTTTTTTATTAAGTTTCAAATATTATACACCGTTAAATTAGCCAACTCATTATTTCGGCCGTTCATTTTGTGCCTACTTGATGGATGGGCAAAATGTATTCAAAACACTTGATTTTTTATTTTTAGTTACTTTAAACGATGTAGATCAACTTCAACGGAGTGGATCTTGTATTTGAATGTTGTGGGATTGAGTTTGAGTGGGAAGGATTCGGATGTACCCAAGTCTCTCTCTCTCTCTCTCTCTCTCTCTCTCTATATATATATATATATATATATATATATATATATATATATATATATATATATATAGAGAGAGAGAGAGAGAGAGAGAGAGAGAGAGAGAGAAATATATATCAGCTTGCGGCTGAGAGAACTCTCTCAGCCTGCGGTGACGTGGCTCAATTTTGTCACCCCACTAACTTGCGGCCCGCTTTTAGGAAGAAGTTAAATTACCAAATACCCCATTTTCGATAACTTTCCTTATTGTTTATTATTATTTTCCCCCCTTTTTTTGCCGCTCTTTATAGGATTTAGGATTTAGGTACCTTAGTCAGAGACTTTGGTCGCTGTGTACATTTAAACTGCGACCTTAGTCAGAGACTTTGGTCGCAGTGTACATGGTTAATTGCGACCAAGGTCACAGTGTTGTTATTGATAAAGATGGCCAGCAACTGCAATCTAGGGTTGCATTACATGGACTGCGACTTAGGTCACAGTACGTTAAGTAAGTGTTTCCTTTATATTAACATGCATAGCGACCAAGGTCGCAGTGTTGTTTTATTAAGTATTGTTTTGGATTAAGTCATTTTTTGAATCTAAATGAAAAATGAAAAGTTTGCTGAGGGGACGCGACTTTGAGTCACTCCGAGAGACGTGGTCTGTCATAAAGATTTTATGAGATCTTTAAACGTCAAGTCTACGTTGTCTACGCGTCGGCTCTTCATTGGGTTTAGGCGTTAATGTCTTTTAATGCCAAACCGGCACTGGCGGTTGGAGACCATTAAAGCCGACGGTTCTGATTAATGAACCATTAATTATGGTTATTATGGGCTGCCTATAAATAGGGCTCACCCTCTCCCTTTAACAGCCCATAATTAGACTGTTTTATTTTCGAGAGCAATTGCTCTGAGAATTTCCGCCTTCTTCAGAGTCTCTAACAGGGGCCTGCCTCCATGGATGAAGATGACCCTATGGACGAACTTGATCGATGTTCGTCCACAAGGGAAGAAGTCATAGACCTCATCGTCCACAAGGGAAGAAGTCATGGTCCTCGTCGTTCACAAGGGAAGAAGTCATGATCCCTGGCGAGGACTTAACCCTCACCAAGATCTCCTCGGACTTGATGCACCAGTCAAGCTTACTGGTAAGGGATGGTCAGAGTGGGTATGGCGGCGGGAGATGTGGTGGATATAGTGGTGGGTAGCATACCCTGTGAGGTCTAAAAACCTCCTCTCTTACCCCAGAAGTGACATCGAGGAAATTCCATGCTCACTGGATAACCTTCTGGTGGAAGAGATGTTCATAAACGAAGGATCGTATCCCGCCACTTTGGAGGGTCAGGTGGAATCGGAGATTCTGCTGCCACCAGACCTCAATAACACCACTGCTCTTAGTCAACAAGGGCTCTTTTTGATGTTTAGTCTTCTTTGTACTGCTGTATTGTAACACTCAATCTTATTGTATAAGAGAGCGTCTTTTGATGTTTAGTCTTATTTGTACTGCTGTATTTTAACACTCAATCTTATTGTATAAGAGAGTGTCTTTTGATGTTTAGTCTTCTTTGTACTGCTGTATTGTAACACTCAATCTTATTGTATAAGAGAGCGTTTTGTATCATTTTCACATGCCTGTGTAGGCTGTCCAAAAGTTACTGGAGGACAAGTCATTGAAAAGCAAAGTTTCAAGCTCTAGACGCGAAGGACTATCAACCGCGTCTCAGCATCAAGGCGCGTCGGCCTAACACCCGCGTCTCAACATCAAGACGCGTCGGCCTGACACCCGCGTCTCAACATCAAGGCGCGTCGGCTTGACACCCGCGTCTCAGCATCAAGGCGCGCCGGCCTGACACCCGCGTCTCAGCATCAAGGCGCGTCGGCCCGAAACCCGCGTCTCAGTTATAACCGCCTTGGTTAAGGGACCAATCACTGCCTACACGTAAGGGAAACCAGCTCCCATCGTGGCGTGTCTTTAGCAGGCACGTGGGTTAGTTACCGCCCATGTTGCGGGGAAGTTGGCCCTCATTGTGGAGCGCTTTTAGGGGGGGCACGTTCACCCCCTAAGACCTCTATAAATAGCCCCGTCGCTATGAAAAAGAGGGCGGACTTTTGGCAATCAAAAAGGAAAGAGAAGAGGATAACAAAGAGATCATCAACAGAGAGAGAACTCGACCCTTCAAGCTAGCTTGCTGCGTACAAGTGACTCTTCGCTTACCTTCTCTTTTAGAGTTTTGGTAGACGGAGCTGAGTTACTCTTTCTACCGACCGAAGAGGAGATCCCTGAAGGACGGTCATCCGGTCAACGGAGAACAAGATTCACTCTCCACCGCCACACGAAGAACCCAGCCTTAAACAAAGGGGGGATTCAAGATTCAATATCCTCTCTCCCTTGTAACCGGAAGGAACAGTTGTTGTTGTAATCCTTTTCATTCGATTCAAGGAAAACTTTTACTGCAATTCACTGTCTCTCTCCTTTCCCGGGTCATACAAGAGATGGCGACTCCGCTGGGGACAACCTTCATTACTGACGAACAGGTAGTGGCGCAAGATGACGTCCACCATGAGGGAAAGATGGTCGAATCGCTCGTTGTCGAGTTCGACCAGGCGAAGTACGAAGAGTTCCTCTCTTCTGGCTCTAAGAGCCCAAAGACCTGCATCTGCCGCCAGGTCTCAACGGGGAATGGCCTCGAGTCCCGATCTGTGGCTCTCTCGAGCTCCCCTGCTGCCGACTGTGCCAAGCAAGAGACGCGCGTCAACGCCTCTCAGAAGGCCCGCGTGGTCCCAGGCACATCTGCCTTTGCGACCAACCGCGTCGCACAGAACACCCGCGTCAGCGTCTCTCAGGAGACCCGCGTGGTCAAAATCCCTGGTGGCCAGCATCAGGATGTCGTTGGTCTCTCTCTACCTCCTCGACGCAATCGAAATGCTGAGCGTCGACAGAGGAGACGTGCGCGTCAGCTGCAAGTTGGAACCGTCGGCTGTCCAACTGAGGCTGGGCGCGACGTACAATCGCGCGCCTTGCCCGCGCCGCGTCCGGTACGTGAAGTCCGCGTTTGGCGTCCCAAACGTGAGATTCCTTCAGTTAGGTCCTCCGAGGACCAACTCATCAAACGCCAAGGTGAGACCTCTACGCCTCGTCAAGCACAAGAGGCACGAGCCCATAGGCGTGGGGCCCAGCAGCCCATCCTCTCTCAAGCGTCTCTACCCTGACGCACCAAACAACAACGCGACACTCGCGTCTCATCTCAACATAGACGCCAGACGCGCGTTCCACAGCCGCGACGCAAAAACTGCGTCCCTGAAGTCTGCGTCCAGACTGTGCAGCACATGGATACCTCCCGTCTTCGACGTTGCGAGGTTGATCTTTTCAATCCCCCTCCCGTGGATTTGAGGGATTATCTGACGAAGAAAAGAAGTGCCAATCAGGCCACTTCGTCGTGTTGCTGCCAACGGCTCATCCATATGCTCACTGAGTGCCGTTGTGGGTCAGGCGTGCACCAGCAGTCTTTAGTCAGACAGCTGACCCTGATTCCTCCGTCAGCTAAAAGAAGACGCTCCCACAGAAGGAGAACCTTCTCTGACGTTGAGTACCCGGAGCTCACTGCGAATATGACAAGCAGGAGCAAGGGAAAACAACTTGCAGTCAGCTCAGACGACTCCGAGTCTGACTCTGAACCGGAAGGAGTGTATCGACACACTCGCACCCGGACTGGGGCCATTCCCATAATTAATTATAATGCCTTAGCCCACGGCATTAATGATTCCCACTCCGCTGTAGCGGAATCAAGGGCTTCGAACTCTTCCGTCGAGAAGGAGACCTCCGCCTACATGACAGGCGCTCCTGAGGAGACGACTAAACGTTTGGAGCAGATCCAGAAGGCACAAATGGATATGATTCTTGCTCAGCAGGAATCTATCAACTCCCTCAAGCAGGCAATTGCACAGCTGCTCGAAGACAGGAGGAGGTCCCCTCCTAAAAAGTCAAAGGGCAAAGCGAAAAAGGGAGAAAGCTCATCTTCCGAACCTTCTGAGGAGACGCGGCGATCTACCTCCGGCTCGTCCAAGTCCTCGTCGTAAGTAAAAGGCGACCAAGACCAGGGAAAGGCTCATGTTAAAAGAATGAGTCAACTGGAGCGACGCCTCGAGGCCCTTGCTAATCGCAAAGATCTCCAAGAAGTAGGAGTGGTCCGGCCCTATCCGGCTGAATGGGATTCAGTCCCGTACCCTCCTAAGTTCAAGGCTCCAACCCTCCAAGCATTTGACGGGAAGGGGTCCCCCAACCAGCACATCTACTACTTCAAATCCCAGACCGGGAATGTAGTGGATAATGACGCTATTTTGGCGCGCCTGTTCATTGGCACCCTAAAAGGGTTAGCCTTTGAATGGTTTATGAAGCTCCCAGAAGGTTCTATCAAGAACTGGGGCGATCTGGAGAAGCTGTTCTTAACACGCTTCTTCGAGGATGACTCGGAGGTCACAATGCCTACCCTTCTAGCTACCAAACAGCGGAGAGGGGAGTCTGTCAAATCTTTCGTGGAAAGATTTCGGAACATGGCCCTCCGGTGTCCAAGCGGTATGACCCAGGCCACCCTGGTGGAAACATGCCGCCACAATCTCCAAACCTCACTCCTTGCTCAAATAGGAGTTGCTGAAAGCCGCACCTGGAAGCAATTAGTCCAACAAGGTGAACAGGCTGAGGAGATTGTCGCCCGCGTCCGAGCGGAGGAAGGTAAGCCTAGGCCGGAAAGGTCGACAAGGCGTGCGCCGGACACATCCCTCCAAACAAAGCGGAAGGATAATTTGGCCACGGAGACCAAATCTCCCTTCAAACCTCAAACAGGCAAGGCAAGTGGCTCTTCAAGCCAACCACGCGCCAACAAACAATATTCCTTCAAGGAGGAACATGTTGATTCTCTCTTTAAACTACTCAACAAGAGCAACCGACTGAAGCTCCCTGAAGCTCGACGCCCAGAGGAAGTCGGCAAGACCGACAATCCCAACTACTGCATGTACCACAAAATGTTGGGACATCCCACCAAAAGCTGCTACGTCTTCAAGGACGTCCTTCAAGCTCTGATTGATGCATGATTGGTATCCAATATTGCATATTTTACATCATAATTCCCATGCATATTACAAATAAATATGTGATTTTTACTCCTCTTCTCTACATATTTGCAGGTACACACTTAATGGAGAGATATCCAAATAATCACTTAATTAACACTAATTAAGTGATTAATCAAGATTAAAGATAAAGCCAAATTCAAATCCAGATCCAGAGAAATCCGCGCAACAAACGAAGATTCTAGATATACCACGTGGCTAACAACCTTGTAACTAATCTCCACCAGAAAGTTGTTAGCCAACGGCCACAAAAGTGCCGCGACTTGCGGCGGATCCACCGCAAAATCCGGGCCGTTGGATCTCAGATTTTGCGCCAACAAACTAGGCTCTCGAAGGTTCTCATCCATGCTATAAATACTCCATGAAGACCTGCGTACAAAAACTGAATGGAGAAGAGAGGAGATTAGTTTAGGTGTTGTAATTTTCATGTATTTTTCTCTTTAGTTTTATTTCTTTAGATCCCTCTTCTTCTTCCCTAGAATTCAATGTAAAAGAGAGTGATTGTGAGGGAGAGAGCTTGTGTAATCAAGGGTGACACTTGAAGCAACAAGGATTGATCCATCCTCCTTCCTCTACTTGAAGCTTGGTTCTAGTTTTCTTGCATTCTTACTTGCTTTATTTCACTTCTTACTTTAATTACTTGCAATTTACTTCCATGCTTTGTTTTACCTTTCTTATGGCTTGTTCTAGCTAATTCTTTCTCCATGTACTAGTTTACCACTAGATTTGCCATCTTAACTAACTCAAGTGTGATTGCTCTACTTCATCTTGCAAGTGTATGATCTTCTCTTCTCCGATGGTTAAACCACCGTCTTCCAAGTGAGAAAGCAATTAGGTCAACACGCTAGACGAACCCTACGCCAATGGAGTGACAACATTAGGCACGCATTCGCTATCAAGAAGTCTAGTAAGTCTTGGCAAGCTAGCAAGGTAAGCTAGTCATGGTGTTCTTTCATTCAAGCTTCTTTAAGTTTTCTTTCTTTTTCTTGTGAATACCACATCCACTTCTTGATTTCTTTTCCAACGATTTCCACCATGAACATAGCCATCCTTTCTTTTAGTTTCTTTTACATTTGATTCACTAAGTTTATAAGCAAGAGAAGAATACTCGTTTGTTCACTTCACTACCACACGTTAAAGCTTCCATCGCGAGCTCTCCCTGAGATTCGACTCGGTATAGCCCTATGCTATAGCGGAGATAAGAAAGGGTACATCAAATACATTTGCTTCATAATAAACACACCTTTCTCGTCTAATCAAATTTTGGCGCCGTTGCCGGGGAGAGCAACGTTATTTTTGGTTTAAAGTGAAGTACTAAACGATTCTTCTTCTCTGTTGCAGGTTACAGGAGAAGAAAACAGGAAAATATTCATTGCAATAACATACAAGTGGACCTGGGCCTCTGCTCAAGAAAGCAGAGCCCAGGATCCCTCCAAAGTGCCGCGGATCCACAAGATTTGCCGTGGAAACGCGGCACAGAGGAGTTCACTCCTAACAAAATTTCTGCAGGGGCTTCAGATCTGCAAATTACATCTGCTGTTATACTTGATTTCCTGTATTCTGCATCCTACTCCTGCTTAATTAAAAAACAGTAAAAAGTTGATTGAAATTGCTAAAATTTGTTTAGACACTTGCATTTTAGGCATGTGTCTCTTCAATTCTTTACTTTTACTGTTGAAGAGTGCTGGAGGCAAGGTACGTGTTTGCATTGCATTTAGACTAGGACAAATTCTTGCTTGATTTTCATGCTTTGAGTGTATCCTAGCTATCTTTCTTGTACACTTGCACAATTCAAATCTAAGGGCATACCCGCAAATAAGATAAGGTGGGGGAGGTCATTACCCTTTCCTTAGCCCGAAAACCATTTTCCCAAGCACTCACTAACCCTAGCCTAATTTAATAAAAAAGTAGACGTTGGCCCTAGGGACATCTCGGACTCACTTAGGAGATTATCCTAAGGGGGAAAAGTGTTGGAATTTAACTCTTGCAAAATCGGTGTCTAGGAAAGGGGTTGAGGGCCGAAAGCCCGAAGGTTGCTGGTTACTTAATTAAGGAACGTCTCCGGACGGAAAACCTCCCACCAACCTTACCCTTCCCTGGCTGATTAGCTTGTGGTTAGAGTCTGCACTAAACCTCCCGTGGACGGTCTATTTGTTAGGAGTCGTCTAGGTCTAAGTCTACACTAACTTAGGTTAGAATTTTTTCTTTTCTTTTCTTCTTTTGTTTGTTTGTTTGTTTGTTTGATTTTTGTTTGTGATTGTGTGATATGGCTTCCAATTACAATTCTTTCCATCCATATGTCACACACACTCCATATTCGGATAATTCCAACCCGGTGTTTTATAATATGCACCAACCACATACACCGGGTTGGCCTTATCCGAATCAATACGACCCATACACCCCATCTAATAATTATAATGTCCAAAATAATTTCAACTCTTCATCGAGTCATTGGGGATTCCAGTCCCCCGAGTCAAATTTTCAAAATCCTTGTCCATCATATTCACCTTGTCCACAATATTCATTTCCCGAGTCCACTTCATATACTCCTTTTTCTGAACCTCCAGTTGAAGAAAAATCTGATTTACTAAGGAGTTTAGAAGCCAATTTACAGAGAGCTGAGCAGACACTTCCAGAACCATTTTCCTCTCCAGTTCCACAGTATTTTCAAGAGTCTTACTCAGTTCCACCATTTCCTAATGAACAACCATTTGTCATGGAAACGAGTAAAGATTTCTTGTGTGAGTCCACTCTTCCATCACCACACATTTTTGACTCACACTATTCACAAACTTTCCAAAGTCAAGATTCCTATACTCCTATTCTAAAACAATCATTTGAAGATACATCAATTCTAGAAAAGAGTATAGACATCTTGCAAGAGTCTATGTTACAATATCAAAAATCACATGCCAAGTCTATCAATAGTGTGAAAGAACAATTGGATAACCTTCTTAGGAAAGAGGAAACTCTATCCTATCAACATTTGACTAATCCAGTTATACCACACTCTATTGATATGACTCAAGACTCTTGTCATCTTGGAAATCCAGATTCAATTTCAGCACACTCACCTGAACTTGTCCAAACTTCAGATCCAATTGATACATTGGCAAGTTTTTCATTTCCTAAACTTGAACTTGTCCAAAATTCAAATCCCGTTGACATTTTGGCAAGTTTCTCATTTCCTAAAAATGAACTTGTCCACATTTCTGATCCAATTGACAATTTGGCAAGTTTTCCTTTTTCTGAAATTGAACTGGAACATGATTTTGATCCTGAACTTCCACTTGATGATTCCATATTACTTCCTGATTCAATCATGACTCCGGTGTCTTCACATAATTTCACTTCATTTCCCGAGTCAGTATTGGATCCATTTCCTATCCATTGTGAAATTGAATCACCAATCTTTTATGATCACATAGAACTTGGCCAATTCCATACTTCTGAAAATCCCATTGATAAATTGGCAAGTTCTCCACATTTTATTGAATTACATGAGGAATGTGATCTTGAACCCCAACTTTGTGATTCAATTCTTCTTCCTGATTCCATAATGACTCCGGTATCTTTACCTCACTTTAATTCTTTCCCGGAATCAACCTTGAATCCATTCCCAATTCACAATGAAGTTGAATCACCCATCTGTGAGGATCATGTCGAACTTGCCCAATTTTTCACTTCTGAAGATCCAATTGACATTTTGGCAAGTTCTCCATTTTGTGGAATTGAACTAAATGAGATATGTGACCTAGATTTGCACATCTGTGATCCAGTTCCAATCCCTGAATCATTATTGACTCCGGTTATATTACCCAATTTAAGTAACCTTCTAGAGTCAGTTTTGATTCCCATCCTTCCTGAACTGGAATTACAAATTTTTGATAGTCACATTCCATTGTTGGACAATTCATGTGGACTTAAGTTGACATTTCTTGACTTGGACCCAATTCCTAAATCCATTCTGACTCCTGAACCTTATCTTGACTTCATTCATTTCCCTGAGTCAGTGTTCCTTTCCGAGTCCAAGTCAATTGTTTTATCATTCTGGGACAAGGAGTTTGATGAAAATGACTCTGAAATTATTAGGAAAATCTTGAAATTAGATGGGGTGGTCATGTATATAATAAAAATCTTCCATGCATACATCATTTTAGTGGGTCATATTTTTGCTATTTTTGGTGGGTTCCTGAAAACCCAAAGAAAAGATGATTGGGCCATGTTCCGTGGACCAATCAGACCACCACCGGAACCACCACCTTAAGGTAATTTTTTCCTTCCCTCTTCATTTTTGTTTCATGCATACATATATCATTATGCATTGAGGACAATGCATGAAATAAGTGTGGGGGAGGGTTTACTAACTTAGAGTTTTTAGATTTTATTTCTTTTACACTTCTTTTAGAGTTTTTAGATTTTCTTTATTTTACACTTCTTTTAATAAATAAAAATAAAAAAATAAAAACTTTTTGAAATAAGAGACAAAGTTTTGTTCTATTTTTAAGAAAATTAAGATGTATCTTAGAAATTAAGAAAGCCTTAATTATGACATCTTAAACCTAGTTGAAGTAATAGATCTTGTTTGAAAATTATAGGCTAAGTAAGTAAAATTGAGGAGATATTTTTATCTTACATTTTTTGCCTTAGATAATATGCACTTCACACTTACACATTTCTTGAGATGGAAACAAAGACCAAAAATGCCATATATATAAAAATAAAAAGAAAAAAAATATATATATATATATAAATAAAACATCACCTATTAAGCTGGATAATTGTGCCTCAAGAAGCATGATTACTCACGCCTAACGGTGATCTCACTTATTAAGCTGGATAATTATGCCTCAAGAAGCATGATTATTCACGCCTAACGGTGATAATAAATAATCCCCTTTAGTTTCGTGGCCTTTTCTACTCGAGACCTTAAACCCGAGGGATGTTTTCTCATCTGGTGCCCTAAGACCGACTGGTTTGGGAGTCATCGGTTAAAGGCTCGCTACAAGGGTAGACTAGAAAGCCTAAACTAAGGGAAGAAAAAAAGCATAAAAAAAAAAGTATATATAAATAAATAAATGGCTTTATGGTTGGAGTTGAAATCCCAGAAATCTTCACTTACACGGTGTGCATACTATCTAGGTTTTATGAAAGATAAAGTATTCAATTCAATTTTGAATTCTTACCTTAATTAAAAACAAGATCTTGCATGGATACTAAGTTTAAGGAAGAATAATTATAGGTGGACTTATGACCTAGGATCACTTATATTTTTGCAAAAATAGTTCGTAAACATGTCTCTTATTCAAAATGCGTTTTCAAAATACTAACATTTGTCTTCTTTCTTTATGGATTTTGTGGGTGTAATCCGCTGAAAACCCTCAGGAGACAACACTCCTCCTCTAGGGTAACCTAGAGGTTTAACGGCTTGTTGCACATGCTCAGTGCAATCGCGTCACCTGCGAAAGTGGTGTAATAAACTGGTAGTATAGATTTTTCTTTTCTTTTTCTTTGTTTTGCTCGGGACGAGCAAAAGAATAAGTGTGGGGGTGTGATTAGTACACAATATTGTATATTTTACATCATAATCCCCATGCATATTACAAATAAATATGTGATTTTTACTCCTCTTCTCTACATATTTGCAGGTACATGCTTAATGGAGAGATATCCAAATAATCACTTAATTAACACTAATTAAGTGATTAATCAAGATTAAAGATAAAGCCAAATTCAAATCCAGATCCAGAGAAATCCGCGCAACAAACGAAGATTCTAGATATACCACGTGGCTAACAACCTTGTAACTAATCTCCACCAGAAAGTTGTTAGCCAACGGACTCCAAAGTGCCGCGCCTTGCCGCGCCCCCACCGCAAAATCCGGGCCGTTGGATCTCAGATTTTGCGCCAACGGACTTGCTCTCGAACCTTCACCTGGGGTCTATAAATATCTGCACTTGGACCTGCGAGCAAAAACTGAATGGAGAAGAGAGGAGATTAGTTTAGGTGTTGTAATTTTCATGTATTTTTCTCTTTAGTTTTATTTCTTTAGATCCCTCTTCTTCTTCCCTAGAATTCAATGTAAAAGAGAGTGATTGTGAGGGAGAGAGCTTGTGTAATCAAGGGTGACACTTGAAGCAACAAGGATTGATCCATCCTCCTTCCTCTACTTGAAGCTTGGTTCTAGTTTTCTTGCATTCTTACTTGCTTTATTTCACTTCTTACTTTAATTACTTGCAATTTACTTCCATGCTTTGTTTTACCTTTCTTATGGCTTGTTCTAGCTAATTCTTTCTCCATGTACTAGTTTACCACTAGATTTGCCATCTTAACTAACTCAAGTGTGATTGCTCTACTTCATCTTGCAAGTGTATGATCTTCTCTTCTCCGATGGTTAAACCACCGTCTTCCAAGTGAGAAAGCAATTAGGTCAACACGCTAGACGAACCCTACGCCAATGGAGTGACAACATTAGGCACGCATTCGCTATCAAGAAGTCTAGTAAGTCTTGGCAAGCTAGCAAGGTAAGCTAGTCATGGTGTTCTTTCATTCAAGCTTCTTTAAGTTTTCTTTCTTTTTCTTGTGAATACCACATCCACTTCTTGATTTCTTTTCCAACGATTTCCACCATGAACATAGCCATCCTTTCTTTTAGTTTCTTTTACATTTGATTCACTAAGTTTATAAGCAAGAGAAGAATACTCGTTTGTTCACTTCACTACCACACGTTAAAGCTTCCATCGCGAGCTCTCCCTGAGATTCGACTCGGTATAGCCCTATGCTATAGCGGAGATAAGAAAGGGTACATCAAATACATTTGCTTCATAATAAACACACCTTTCTCGTCTAATCAATGCAGAGGTGTTAAAACTCCGACCAGAGCAGAAGAAGGTGACGGCTAATGTGACGTCAGTTCTCCAGTTCGGGAGACAACCTCCAACGCCTGTAGGGGTAGCTCCTATCCCAAGAGGAGAGCTGAGAGTGGTCAACACAGACCCTCACCAGCAGCAAGAGAAAGGCTTGGTACCCGTCCCTACACCTCAAGGGAAAATTATGTTGGTCCACCCTGACCTTGTCAATGAACAGCAATGGACTACTGTGACCAACAGGAAATCCAAAGGCAAGGCGAAAGCCTCATCCTGCAATGTGGTAGGTGCCTCCTCTCGAGAAGCGGAGACTGATATCCCTTCACTGACCGACTCAGAGGAGGAAACGATAGTCCTGGCCGCAGAGCCCAACCAACCGATGGCAGGAACCCGTTCAGGACAGGCGTACTTGAAACAGTACGGCGAAACGGCAGAAGTCCCTCCACAACCAACTGCGGAGCCAGTCAGGCCCTCTACAAAGCCACCTGTGGAGAAGCAGAAGGGGACTCGATTTTCTAGAGCCCTTCAAAAGGGCATTACGGAAGGATCTACGCCACCTTACCGCTTTGATGTCCTGGCTCAGTTGGCCAACATTCCGGCACGCATTACCTTGTATGAACTTCTTAGACTATCAAAGTCGACCAGGGAAGCTCTGCAAGAAGCTCTGGCAAATGCTGAGGTCTTCATGACCCAGGTGCCGAAGGAGGAAGATGTAGAGCATTGCCTCCACACCTCCCAGAATGCCCCCTGCATCACCTTCACGGCAGATGATATGCAGGTGAAAGGGAAGCATGATCGACCCCTGTACTTCACAGGGTATATCGGATCGTCTGAGGTGAACCGCATCCAGGTAGACCCAGGGTCCGCGTTGAGCATCATGCCTCGCCGGGTCATGCAACATCTCGGCATTCCTACCCATCGTTTGAGACCTACCCAGACGACTATCTATGGGTTCAATGCCAACCAGACCCGTCCGATGGGGAAAATCAAGCTCAAGTGTCAGATTGGAAGCCTCAAGTCAGAGGTGACATGCTACATCATCGATGCCGACACTTCCTACAATCTGTTGCTGGGACGACCGTGGATTCACCGCAACTCCATCGTTCCCTCCACTCTCCACCAAGTCATGAAGTACATTGACGGGGGTGGAAATGTGCAGACGTTGATTGCCGAAAGGCATCCATTCAAGGGGGTCGAGAATTATTTCACCGATTCTTTGCTGTACCAAGATCCGGTGGAAATGGATGAAGCCCCACAACCAGAAGAGCCAGACTCTGGTGATGAGGCTGACACTGAGCTTGAGAAAGAAGAGTGCCTGTGGGAGTTAGAACCACTTGTAACGGGCACTAATAAACCCGATGTCGATAATACCACCGATGATGTAGGCGTTAAGATTTAGATTTTGCGTATTTTTCTGCGTGTGCTTCTGATTCAATACCGTCAGACACTAGCACTGATATAGATGACGATCTCTGGTCGGCAATGGGTGCCTTGACATCATTGCATGTACCGGTGAAATCGTCCTTCGAGACATACCAAGACAATGATAATGCGCAAGAATCTATATTCATGGTTCCAGCGAGACGGAAAGGCCAAAAACCAATTCTCTTTGGGCGAATTTCGTCTGAACCAACGCCCCGCGATGAATCGGAAGGCGAGGAGGAATCACCTCAGTTCGATCATTATGAACCAAAAGCACTCAAAATGATGAAGTGCATGGGGTACGATCTAACCGACAGACCCGGGTTGAACTTCGGCAAAGGAAGGAGGACGTTGCTTCAATCCTTTGTGCCAAAAGGGAAGACCCCCGATTATTATCATCGGACACGCCGGGGGTTGTGCTATGTATCAACTCCGGTTCCATCAGCCTCCGATTCTCAAGAATCGTCGAGCAACAATTATTCTTCAGACACATCATCCTGGGAGTCAGATGTCAGTATCGGCAACATCTTCAAGGAACTTTCAGTGAACATGGTTTCGACAAGCCACCTCAAAGATGGAGATGAAGAAATGATCCAATCCGATACAGATCCTTGGATCAAACATTTAAATGCTCTTTGGGACACCCGCTTTGAACAGCGCGAGCCACCCACAGAAGATAAGATTGTTCAGATCAACCTAGGAGATGAGGCTAACCCTAAGCCCATCTTCATAAGTGACGGCCTGTCACCTTCGGAGAAGAAAGATCTAATATCTCTTGTACAAGAGTATATAGACGTCTTCGCCTGGAATTATGAGGACATGCCAGGACTTGATCCTCAAGTGGCTATGCACCGCCTCAACATCAATCCGGACGTAAAGCCTGTCAAACAACAGCAGCGACGGTTTCGCCTAGAAATAATGGAGGCAATTCAATCAGAAGTCAGAAAACTTATTGATTCTGGCTTCATTAGGGAAGAACAACATCCTGACTGGGTAGCCAACATCGTCCCCGTCTCCAAGAAGAACGGGAAGATCCGAATCTGCATCGACTTCCGTGATCTAAATGAGGCTTGTCCCAAAGACGAATTCCCATTGCCAATCACAGACGTTATGATTGACAATACTTGCAGATTCGAGCGAATGTCCTTCATGGACGGATTCTCAGGATACAATCAAATCAAAATGTATCCTGACGATGAAAAGCACACCTCCTTCAGGACACCATTGGGGGTTTATTGCTATACCGTCATGCCCTTCGGACTGAAAAATGCAGGGGCAACATATCAAAGGGCCATGAATGCCATTTTCCATCAGCAAATACGCAAAACGGTGGAATGTTATGTTGATGACATCGCGGTAAAAAGCCGCACTAAAGGTGATCATATAGCAGACCTGAAGGTGGTCTTCGACATCATGCGGGTTCATCAATTGAAGATGAATCCCACAAAGTCCTTCCTGGGGGTGGCCAGTGGCAAATTCTTAGGATTTGTTGTAACATCCACCGGAATTCACCTGGACCCAGAAAAAGTCCGCGCTATCCAGGAAATGCAACCCCCGAGAAATCTCAAGGAACTCAGGGGATTGCAAGGACGATTGGCATACATCCGCAGGTTTATCTCAAACCTCTCCGGAAGATGCCAACCCTTCGCTAAGCTGATGAAGAAGGGTGTCTCATTCATTTGGGATGACGCTTGCCAAAAAGCGTTTGAGGAAATCAAGCAATACCTCACCCAACCACCAGTCCTTGCAGCTCCAGTATCCGGAAAGCCGTTTCTGGTGTACGTCCGAGCAATGGATCATTCTTTGGGAGCTCTACTAGCTCAGAATGACGATCAGGGACGTGAGCAAGCAATCTACTATCTGAGTAGAACAATGATCGGAGCCGAACATCGGTATAACCCGATCGAGAAGGAATGTTTGGCACTAGTGTTTGCTATCCAGAAAATGCGACACTATCTGGTAGGCCAAACTATAAACGTCATATCAAAAGTCAACCCCCTGAGGTTACTTATGACTAAACCTTCATCGCTAAATGGCCGACTGGCAAAATGGGCCATATTGCTCTCCCAATATGAGATGCGTTTTTTACCACAAAAGGCCATTAAGGGACAAGCAGTCGCAGATTTCCTAGCTGAACACCCAGATCCGAGGGCAGCCAAAGTCTACGAGGATCTCCCAGATGAAGTTGCTGAAGTCTGCCTGACTCAGACATCGTTCGAAAGTCAAGTCTGGCAACTTTTCTTCGACGGTGCATCAAGAACAAGCCCGAAGGGACACTTAGTAGCAGGGGTGGGGGTAGTACTTGTATCCCCACAAAATTATGTGATTCCCCGAGCTGTCTCATTAACTGAGCCTTGTTCCAACAATGTGGCGGAGTACAACGCTCTTTTGATTGGGATGCAATTCGCCGACGAGATTGGCGTTAAAAATCTCGAGGTATACGGCGACTCCAAGCTCATCGTCAGCCAAGTTCGCGGGGAGTACGAAGTCAGACATGAAGACTTAATACCCTATTACAACGCGACTATCCGCATGGCCGAGGGGTTTACAAGCTTCTACATCGACCATGTACCGCCAGGCAAAATGCGCACGCAGATGCACTCGCATCCCTGGCTGCCTCCTTAGCTCTTCCAGCTGGAGCAATGGAGAAGATATTCGTCTACAGTCACGACCTGTACTACCCGAGAAATGCTCTCAAGGATTATCAGGAGTCAACGGGAGGTCGTCACCGCGAAGAAGCACTTGAAGCATCAACCGGTCTAGAGCTTAAAGGCTGGCGATTCCCCTATATCGACTACGTCTTATACGACATCCTGCCTGAAGACACCAAAGAGGTGGCTGCCATTCGAAGGAAAGCCCCCAAATTCCATTACAATGCGATTACACAAACATTGTATCGTCGATCGCATGACGGGATCTTGCTCCGGTGCCTCTCACCAAAGGAGGCTCAAGAGGTATTGAAAGAAGCCCACGACGGCATGTGTGGAGCACATCAACCTGGCCCAAAACTGGCACATCGACTCCAAAGATTGGGTTACTACTGGCCCAAAATGATTGCCGATGCCGTCACTTATGCCAAGAAATGTCACGCCTGCCAAGTGCACGGCGATTTCATCCATCAAGCACCAGGGTATCTCCACTCTACGGCCTCTACCTGGCCATTTGAAATGTGGGGCATGGACGTAGTTGGTCCTATCAGCCCACCATCATCAAAAGGACATCGGTTCATTTTGGCAATAACCGATTATTTCTCCAAATGGGCCGAAGCCATCCCTTTGAAGGAGGTCAAATCGTCGAACGTGATTAAATTCGTGAAACACCATGTTATTTACCGTTTCGGCATACCTCGGCGAATTGTCCACGACAATGGGCCTCAGTTCATCAGCCAGGCTTTCCAAAGATTCTGCGCTAAGTTCAGAATCCAGAGTGTGTCCTCAACGGCATACTATCCTGCCACTAATGGCCTCGCAGAAGCTTTCAACAAGACTATTGGCAAGCTTCTCAAGAAGTTCGTCTCGAAAAGTCAACGAGACTGGGACGACAAGTTGGGTGAATGCTTATGGGCTTACCGCACAACTGTGCGAACCCCAACTAAAGCTACGCCATTTTCTTTGGTCTATGGGTGCGAAGCCGTACTCCCACTAGAGATACAAATTCCATCTCTACGCGTCGCCTTGACAGCGGAGATGACAACCGAGGAGAAGCATCGACAGCGACTCCAAGAACTGGAGGCCTTAGATGATAAGCGTCTGCAGGCCCAACAACAAATCGAGCTCTACCAAGCTCGAATTACCAGAGCCTTCAACAAGAAAGTTAAAGTGCGAACTTTCAAGAAAGGCGATCTTGTCTTAGCCGTCAGAAGACCCATGGTAATGACGCACAAGACAAAAGGAAAATTCCAACCCAAATGGGAAGGACCATTTGTAGTGGAGTCAGTCTACTCAAATGGGTCATATCGCCTCATAACCCCGAATGGCGATACACTTATGATGCCGATCAATGGCAGGTTCCTGAAGAAATACTATCCTTAGATGGTATTCTTCAGCTGATCAAGTTAAAAATACACCTCTGATCAAAACGAGAAGAGCTTCTTCATTAATATCCGACGCCCCCGACGGCTAAGGATAGAAGAAAATGTTGGCTTTTAAGTCCAACATAAGTCTTCGACAACTCATCATGCTGAGGGGAATAGCATGGCTAGCCCAACTCAAACGGTAGTTGGTAAAGGCACCTCAAATCCGTTGATAGCTGAGGGTTTGCTAAAAATCCTAAAGTGGACTTGGCTCCACTCTTTCCTCCAAAATCCCCTACCAATTCTCGTCCACAGAATGGTAGATCTACAAAATACAACCATTACGAAGTTAACACTATACCTCTGGTAATGGAAACTTTTCAATATTCCTTGTTGAGTACAAGTTTTGTTTGTCAACTCTACACGGAGTATCAAATTTTCAAATCCGCCAAGTTAATACTACACCTCTGGCACTTCAAAATTTCACTTGTCAATTCTCATCAATAGAATGATAGGTCCTCAAACTACTCTTACCATGAGTCAATCTTTGTCAAGTTAATATCACACCTCTGACAAGTTACTGTTAAAGTTTAGCACCACACCTCTAAACAGTAATCAAGTTTCTGCCAAGTTTAATATTACACCTCTGACAGTCACTTTTCTTCAGACTTCCACACCGAAGCTGAAATGGATGATGCTAAGTTAACACCACACCTCTAGCATCCAAGTCATTGCTAAGTTCAACAATACACCTATGGCCATGACTTTTCCTCGGACTTCCTTATGCAAGCCGAGATGACCAATGCTAAGTTCAACATTACACCTCTAGCATTACCCTCACTGTCAAGTTAAACATTACACCTATGACAGTGACACTTCTGAGTTAAGTTAATATCACACCTCTAACTCGCATCCTTGTCAAGTTAACATTACACTTCTGACAAGACCACTTCCAAACCGTTAAGTTAATATCACACCTCTGACGGTAACAAGCTTTCCTAGATTCCCCACGAGTCTAGCTTCACTTGTTATTCTCTTCAACAGAATAACAAGTCCACTAAAAAAAAAAACATTGTTAGGTTAACACTACACCATCAACAGTGTTTTCATCAAATCCCCAGTTGAGCTTAATCAAGTTAATCCCAAACACTTGATGAGAGTCCACCTTCCCTGGGGGTACCAATTCTACTTGTCGCTTTCTCTTATAAAGTGGCAGGTCCACCAAAAAATTATTTCATCTCTGTCAAGTTAATATTACACCTCTGACAGTAATGTGAGAGTTCCTGAAATAGGATCTTTCCCTCCAAAGTTTGACTTGTTGAGATTATCATCATAATTTTGACAAAGTCAGAGATTCTTTGCTTCTATGGGTCTAAGACAAAAAGTTCAAGACAATGAAAGAGGAAAAAAGAAAAGTGTCACTTTTATTTATTTCCAAACATATGAAAGTGATACAAAATGCTCTCTTATGCAATAAGATTGAGTTACAATTAAGGAGTACAAAGAAGTCCCTCTCTCTCTCAGAGGTTGCACTCACTCCTTGAAGCCGCGTCTAATTCCCAGTGCGCGATGTTTTGTGGCTACAATAGAGGCTGATTACACCACGATGCATGATGTAAACATCGAAAGAGCCCTAGCTGACTAAGCTAAGAGCAATGGTGTTTTTGAGATCGAACGGGGGTCTTGAGGTCCGGTGGCAGCAGAAAGCCCTGCAACCCTTCATTCATAAGCGTCGCTCTTCCACCAGAAGGCCATCCAGCAGACATGAAGAGTCCTTGATGTTACTTCTGGGGTGGAAGAGGAAGAGGATCCTATCCGCCACCGCAACCGCCGGAACCCCCTCGCCGCCATACTCACCCTGACCATCCCTTGCCAGCAGGCATGAATGGTGCAGTAGACTTGAAGAGACCTTGGCGAACGTCGATTCCTCGTCAGGGACATAATATATTCCCTTGTGGACGACGAGGACTATAATATATTCCCTTGTGGACGATCATCGAACAAGTCCGCTGGCTGAAATATTCCTCCAGGGCCCCAACGAACCTGAAAAAGGACGATCAAGCTTACCTGCAGGGAATAAACAGAGGAGTTAAAAATTTGCAATTTAGTATACTTCAAAGAAAACTAAGTGACAGACGCGGCTATCGCCAAAGACTATAAACGCGGGAATGATCTGCGCAGTGAGTTGTCAAAGACTGCGCAGCAAACCAAATCCCAGCGGTGACAGAAACAGACGCGAATCAGAACTGTGAAACACACAGGATTCAAACGCAGCCTCATCTTACGCCCGCGTTTAAAAGCACAAGACGCGAGAAACTTCAGACGCCGAAAATTGCCATCTCCCTGTTGAATAAATAAGAGTTGCAAGATTCGGGTCTGAAAATTTCAACCCAATTTAGAATTCGCTCAAGTCAATGGCCTTAAACGCCAGCTTAACGAGCAAAGCCCGCGCCAAGGATTTCAGCACTTCCGTCCAGAGGGGAAGTTGGCGGCGCAGATTCCAGAAGGAATGCACCAACTCAGACTTCATGAGAAAATTCCAGGTGATTATGCCAAAATGCAAACTTGGGTGGACTAGAAACATCACGGCAGGTCGGGACAGCATACCGGCAGAGGCCTCTACCGAGAGTTGGGCTCTCTGCATCCAAACGCGAACGAGCAAGATGATCCAAGAGACGCTTTTTCTTGAAGAGACCAAACAGGAGCATAAAAGCCCTGGGTCGTCTTCATCCACAGAGCCATCTTTATCCATGAACACAGGATCCCTTTTAGAGACTTTGAAGGAGGCGAGACTTCTCAGAGCAAACCAAAGAAAGAGCAATCCAAGGTCTGGATTGTCAAAGAGGGATAGGGTCAGCCCTATTTATAGGCAGACCTTAATAACTGTCATTAATGGTGCGCTAATCGGAACCGTTGCCTTGGTGGCCGCACGACTGCCGAAGTCCAATGAGAGACTGACGCGTGGAGCGTCGCTTTGGGAACCGTCCCAGACACTGGTCTCCAACCGCCAGCGCCGGTTTCGCATTAAAAGGCATTAATGCCTTCAGTCCAATGAAAAATCGACGCGTGGACAACTGCCTTGGGAAACAACGGATGACCCGGTTTCCCAATCGTCAGCGAAGACTTGACGGTCAAAGATCTCTGAAAATCTTTTAGTCAGGCTGCATTAAACGCAGAGTCAAAGATCTCTGAAAATCTTTTGGTCCGGCTGCATTGAACGCAGATGGGAAAGCCGCGTCCAAGAATCTGCGTCACCTTTCTCAAATTGGAAGGCGTTCGCCTGCGTTTTAAAGGAGCGTTCACGTGACTCAAAGTCACATCCCTTCAGCAAACGGGGCCCTTTCTAAGGGAAAACACTTAGTCTATTCTGAGATTAGTGGAAAATACACAAGGCTGCGTCCCCTCGCATCTGCTCAAGCCGCGTCTTCATTGACAGGACAAATTCGCGTTACTCAAAGCCGCGTTTGTCCCCACGGATCAATGCCGCGTCTCAAAGGACTTAGTTCTATCTGAGTTCTTATGAACTGATGACCGCGTCTCCCTATGGATTGACGCTGCGGAGTGATGACCGCGTCTCACCCTGTGATTGACGCTGCGTCTCATCAAAAGGACTTAGTCCTATCTAAGCTCCTATGGACGGATGACCGCGTCTCACTCTATGGATCAATGCCGCGTCTCATCAAGCTCGACGCCGCGTCTGATTGAGGCTAAACCTGCACACAAATTACAGAATATTAGATTTAAGAATAAAAATGTGCAAGTGCTCAATTCTTCCGCTATAGCAAGTGGCTATGCGGGTCGTGATCCACAAGGAGGGTTTGCGATGGAAGCGTTACTGTTCTTTATTGAAATCGTTAAGAAAATAAGCGAAGGTTCTTCTCTGTTTTATGTTATGAAAAAGAAAAAAGAAAGTTATAGTTCAAGTTAGAGAGAAAGCGGGAGATGAAGAAGGTGGAAAATCGGAAAACAATAAAAAGCGACTATGTACAAATGAAGTGGAGGAAAAGATCGAAAACGATTGGGAAGAGATGGTTGGTGATTTAATTTACAGAAATGAAAAATAAAAGAAATAAAAACTTACCTTCTTTTCACCAAAAGCTTACCTTGAGTTCTTAGCTACGATGTTACCTTGAATTGGAGGCATTCAGCGCATAGCCCATAAGAGTCGAGTGTTGGTCTCTTCCACATTACATCATCAAGATTCGCAAGCATGAAATGATATAAAGAGACTCACAATTCCATCGTCATGAGCTATCGTGGCACTCGCAAAGGCAAGGCTCTTTCGATGCTTTAGACTCACTTGGAAGACAGTTGTACCAAAAAGAAAGGTAAAGTAGAAAAGAAGAAGAAGACTAAAAGAAACTATATACAAAGAGAAAACATTGATTCAATCTCATAACAATCAAAGAAAAGAAATTCATCTTACACCGGTGTCACTCCAGCTCTAGCTTCATTCTTCTTCTTCGATGAGAGTCGATCTCCTCTTATTTACATAAATGAAAATTACAATTACATGAAAAAGAAAAACAAAAACCTAAACTAAGAAATGAAAAAAATAGTCTAAAATCCTACTCTGCATGGTCCTCCCTTTTGCCTTTGAGTGCAGGTATTTATAGGAGAAATGGAGGGGGTAGAGGTGAATATTCAGTTCTGATCTGCTGTTTGTTGGCGTGTTGATTGCTGAATATCACTTAACAACTGACAGAATCAGAAATAATGATCAACATGAGATTTGTAGCTCTGTCAGTCTGCTTTCTGGATCATCTTGAATCATAAGAATTGAGATTCTGTAGCAAAAGTTATGATTCGAATACTAAAATGTATCCAGTCAGAATCTGAATCAAACTTGCTTGATCTTTGCTTCAACCGATCGATTCTGAGAGGATTCTTCTCAACCAGTTTTCAACCTCTTGATTTTGCCCTGATTTACTGAGTGTGAATTAACTCTGATTTAATTCAGAATTTTGGTGGGCTTTGGGCTCATTTCTCTTCATCTCTTTAAAGAATGGGCCTACAAATAAATTAAACAATTAATTAGGACAATGCAAAGATTTATTCTATAATAAGTATGGAGAATGACACTTAAATATGCAACATTAGCGACCAATCACACCCCCATACCTATCTTTTGCTCGTCCTCGAGCAAAACAACTAAACTATACTAAGGATTATTAGACCACTTTCGCAGGTCACGCGATTGCACTGAGCATGTGCAACAAGCCGTTAAACCTCTAGGTTTCCCCTAGAGGACGAGTTTTGTCTCGTGAGGGTTTTCAGCGGATCACACCCACAAAATCCATAAAGAAAGGGAAATAAAGAGTTAGTATTTTCGAAAAGCATTTTGAAAGAGAAAAATATTTGAAATATAATTGTAAGATCTAAGCAATCTATAAGTTATAGGAAAACTGAAATTTTCATTCCTAAACTTAGTCTCTATTCAAAAATTTGTTATCAATTTAAAGTAAGGAGTCAAATTGTACTTCTCATCTAGTCTATTACTTTACCCTAAGTCATATGCACTTGTGACTGTGAAAATTTTGACTAAGGGTTCATTAACTCTAACTCTTATGCCTTATTTATTTATATATATATTTTTGGTGGTATTATTCCTTAGTTTAGGCTTTCTAATCTGCCCATGTAATGAGCCTTTAATCGATGACTCCCAAATCAGACGGTCTTAGGGCACCGGGTGAGAAAACACCCCTCGGACTTAAGGACTCGAGCAAAAAAGGCCACAAAACTAAGGATTTTATTATATGAACCTCTTTTAGGCGTGAATACTTATGCTTTATTAGGCACAAATACCCAGCTTAATCAGAGGATTTTTTTTTCAAACTTATCTAATCATCTTTCGCATAAATACTAAGGCTTGCTTAGGCCAAAGCACCTAGCTAATCAATAATTAGATTTGTTTATTTTTCTTTTTTTCTCTTTTTTTTTTTATAAGGCATAAGAATCTTTGTTTTTGAACCCTAAGTGTGTAAGTGTATGAAGTGTGCATATTTCATCAAGGTAAAGATCAAGACCAAATTACTTTGACAAATTATCTTCCTAACTCTATAAATCAAACAAATAATCTTATTTTGACCAAGTATAAGAAATCCTAATTTGGATTTTCCTATTCCTTAAAATTAACTTAATTTCTTACAAAAATAAGTCAAAATATTGTTTCTATTTTTCAAAAAGTTTTTTTTTAAAAGTAAAGAAAAATGTCAATTTTTTTTTATTTTTATTTTTATTTTTTAAGAAAAAGAAAAGTTATGTTAGACCCTCCCCCACACCTATCTCATGCATTGTCCTCAATGTATGAATTAATGCATAGATGCATGAAAAAGACGAAAGGGAAGGAAAATGTTACCTTAAGGTGGTGGTTCGGTGGTGGTCTGATTGGTCCACGAAACATGGCCCAATCAACTTTTCTTGGGTCTCGAAGGAACCCACCAGCACTATCTTTAATATGACCCACTAAAAAGATAAATCCATTAAGGATTTTTATTAAATATTTGACCCCATCTAATTTCCAAATTCCATAATTGTTTTCGGAGTCAAATTTGTCAACCACCTCGTCCCAGAATGGAGTATGAAATGATAGAACAGTTGACTTGGACTCAGGAAGGACAGGAACTAATACCGACTCAGGAAGGTGACTTAAGTCAAGTAAAGGTTCAGGAGTAGAAATAGGTTCAGAAATTGGGTCCAAGTCAAGAAGTTGAAACTCCAGTCCACATGTATTTTCTAACAATGGAATGTGACTTAATGTGGGTGATTCCAGTTCATGAATGATAGGTGGAGGAATCAAAACTGACTCTAAAACATTACTCAAGTTTGGTAACACAACAGGAGTCAAGATTGATTCAGAAAGTTGAACTGGATCACAGATATGAGAATTTAGGTCACATATCTCATTGACTTCAATATCAAAAAATTGAGAACTTGCCAATTTGTCAATAGGATCTTCAAGAGTGTATAATTGGTCAAGTTCAATATGATCCTCACAGATGGGTGATTCAATTTCATTATGGATTGGTACAGGATCCAATGTTGACTCGGGGAAAAGATCAAAATCAGGTGAAGATACCGGAGTCATTATCGAATCAGGAAATGGAATTGAATCACTAAGTTGGGGTTCAGGATCATAATCATTTTCAAGTTCTATTTCAGGGAAAGGAAAACTAGCCAAACTATCAATATCTTTTTCAAAATTTGGAGTTTGGGTAAGTTCAAATGGTTGTTCTGAAATAAAATCTTGATTTCCAAAACAACATGACTCTTTGGCTCTAACAGAATGGTAAGTGACATCAGGACGGTGGGAACGCAGAGATTCGACCATCATATCTATGTCACGATTTCTAGCATTTTGAGCATGAGTCATGGCTTCTAGCATCTTTTCATAATTGATGGGTTCATTGTTTTGTTGAAAAGATGAAGAGTTGTTTTGGAAGTGATAATGAAATTGTGAGTCCATCAGATTTTGTGATTGTTGTTTGGACTCACGCATACTCCGTTCCAAAATTGATGGTTTTCTATTTTGGACTGGTGGAACTGAGTATGACTCTTGAAAACATTATGGACTAGGTGGAGAAGGAGGACAAGTTGGTTGGAAATTATGCTCGGGGGAGGTGAATCCCCACTGACTCGGTGAAGAGTTGAAATCATTATGGAAATTATAGTTATTAGATGGGGGGTATGGGTCATATTGATTCGGATAAGACCAATCCGGCACACTAGGTTGGTCAAAGTTATGATATGCCGGGTTGGTAATATCCGAAAATGAAGTCGGTGTGTAATATGAATTATTATTGTAGTTGAAAAAATTATTATTATAGTCCATATCACACAATAAAATACAAACAAAGAAAAACAAACAAATAAACAAACAAAAAGAAAGAAAAAATTCTAGCCTAAGTTAGGGTAGACTTAGGACCTAGACGACTCCTAACTGGTTAGACTATCCACGGGAGGTCTAATGTAGACTTTAACCACAAGCTAATCAGCCAGGTCAGGGCAAGGTTGGTGGGAGGTTTTCCGTCAAAGACGTTCCTTAATTAAATAACCACCAACCTTCGGGCTTTCGGCCCTCAATCCCTTTCCTAGACACTGATTTTGCAGGAGTTAGATTCCAACATTTTTCCCCCTTAGGATAATCTCCTAATTGAGTCCGAGATGTCCCTAGGGCCAACGTGTACTCAATTTTAGTTAGGCTTGGGTTAGTGAGTGCTTGGAATATGATTTTTGGGCTAAGGAAGGGTGATTAAATCCCCACCTTATCTTGTTATGGGTTAATGCCCTTAAAATAATTTTGTGCAAGGTGTGCAAGATAAAGAAAGTAACATTCAAAAGCAAATATCACCAAGAATGTTTCCTATGCTATATGCTATGCTTACATACCTTGTCTCCAGCACTCTTCAACAGTAAAAAAAAAAATGAATTGAAAAGAACGCGTGCCTAAAATGCAAACGTCTAATCAATTTTTAACTTTTGCAACAAACTTTTTACTGTTGATTATTAGCAGGTTATTGTGATGGCATATAAGAAATAAATAATTGCAGAAAACTATAATTTGCAAAGCTAGCAGCCCTGCAAAAATCTGTTAGTAGTCAACTCGTCCTTGCCGCGGATCCGCGGCTTTTGCCGTGGAAATGCGGCAATTCAGAGGGCCCTTGGTCTCTGCTTTCTATAGCAAAGGCCCAAGGCCACTTATATGTTACTGCAACCTTAAATTTTAGCTTTGCTTGCCCTGAACCTGCAACAGAGAAGAAAATTCGTTTAGTTCTAAAAAAAATTCAGATTTCTAAAAAAAAATTCAGATTTCAATAAAAAACATGTTACCCTCCCCGGCAACGGCGCCAAAATTTGATTGCTAGCTATACCTGCACAAAAAATACGAGATTATAGAACTTAAGAAAGGAATGTGCAAGTGCTCAATTCTTCCGCTATAGCAAGTGGCTATGCGGGTCGTGATCCACAAGGAGGGTTTGCGATGGAAGCGTTACTATTCTTTATTGAAATCGTTAAGAAAATAAGCGAAGGTTCTTCTCTGTTTTATGTTATGAAAAAGAAAAAAGAAAGTTATAGTTCAAGTTAGAGAGAAAGCGGGAGATGAAGAAGGTGGAAAATCGGAAAACAATAAAAAGCGACTATGTACAAATGAAGTGGAGGAAAAGATCGAAAACGATTGGGAAGAGATGGTTGGTGATTTAATTTACAGAAATGAAAAATAAAAGAAATAAAAACTTACCTTCTTTTCACCAAAAGCTTACCTTGAGTTCTTAGCTACGATGTTACCTTGAATTGGAGGCATTCAGCGCATAGCCCATAAGAGTCGAGTGTTGGTCTCTTCCACATTACATCATCAAGATTCGCAAGCATGAAATGATATAAAGAGACTCACAATTCCATCGTCATGAGCTATCGTGGCACTCGCAAAGGCAAGGCTCTTTCGATGCTTTAGACTCACTTGGAAGACAGTTGTACCAAAAAGAAAGGTAAAGTAGAAAAGAAGAAGAAGACTAAAAGAAACTATATACAAAGAGAAAACATTGATTCAATCTCATAACAATCAAAGAAAAGAAATTCATCTTACACCGGTGTCACTCCAGCTCTAGCTTCATTCTTCTTCTTCGATGAGAGTCGATCTCCTCTTATTTACATAAATGAAAATTACAATTACATGAAAAAGAAAAACAAAAACCTAAACTAAGAAATGGAAAAAATAGTCTAAAATCCTACTCTGCATGGTCCTCCCTTTTGCCTTTGAGTGCAGGTATTTATAGGAGAAATGGAGGGGGTAGAGGTGGATATTCAGTTCTGATCTGCTGTTTGTTGGCGTGTTGATTGCTGAATATCACTTAACAACTGACAGAATCAGAAATAATGATCAACATGAGATTTGTAGCTCTGTCAGTCTGCTTTCTGGATCATCTTGAATCATAAGAATTGAGATTCTGTAGCAAAAGTTATGATTCGAATACTAAAATGTATCCAGTCAGAATCTGAATCAAACTTGCTTGATCTTTGCTTCAACCGATCGATTCTGAGAGGATTCTTCTCAACCAGTTTTCAACCTCTTGATTTTGCCCTGATTTACTGAGTGTGAATTAACTCTGATTTAATTCAGAATTTTGGTGGGCTTTGGGCTCATTTCTCTTCATCTCTTTAAAGAATGGGCCTACAAATAAATTAAACAATTAATTAGGACAATGCAAAGATTTATTCTATAATAAGTATGGAGAATGACACTTAAATATGCAACATTAGCGACCAATCAGCGTCTCATTGAAAGAACTTAGTCTTACCTAAGTTCAGTATTCACAGCCAGCGATCAGGGAGTTGAATTCATCCACAGCTAAACAAAGAAGATGGGACAAAAACTTCAAAAAAAAAACTTTTATTATATCGAAAATAGTAAGAGTGGATACAAACACTCTAGTAGAGTGTCCTCTTCTTTACAAAAAAAAAGGGGAAGAAGGGGAAAAGGCTAAAAGTCTTGATCCGGCAAAGAACGGATGCGTTCCCTAAGACGATGCATCTCGTGCTGACGTGCCTTCTCAGCCTCCATCATGGCTTGGACCCGCAGCTCCTCTTCAGATAAAAAGGGTTTTGCAGCCAGCTGTGCTCGCAGAGATTCCAACCTGGAAGAATGAATGATCTGGCTTTCTTCAGCTCGTGCCTTCGCAGCTTGCTGTTCCTCCAGCCTCTTCCGGACAGTGGCAAGCGTCTTCTCATTTTCCGCGATCATGGCTTCCGCCTTAGCAATGGCAGACCGAGCATTGGTAATGGCGAGCTCTGCGTTCTGCCGGATGAACTCGGATTCCATTGAATCGTCCGCCAGTTTCTGACATTCAGCTTGGGAACGCTCGAGATTGCGGACCTCTTCAGCCACTTGTGCTTCCACCTCCTGTCGCTTTTGTTCCTAGGCGGTTAGGAGCCTAGTCAAGATGACCTGGGCTTCTTGAGAAGAACTAGCATTGTCCAAAGACTTCAGCTCTTTCAGGTCACTTCCCAGTCGCTCCACCAACAGCATGCATGACTTGGCAAGCGAGGAGCCTCCGGTTAATTCGATGTTCCTGACCATGTTTCCAAGAAACGTCCGGGCAAAGTCAAAAGAGCTACGCCCAGACAGGATAAAATCGATGCACGATCGCATCGCGTCAAGGAACTGCTGCACCGTTTTGCGTGTCAGGAAATCCATGGTGTCATCACCCGAGGTACTCCCTGACCCCCTTTCTATCATGAAGAAAGGGGTGCAAGCCGGCTCTTTTTGCGCGAGAGTTGTGCTGGCCACTGGCACTTCCGGAAGTGTCATCGCTGCAGGAGCCTCCACAGCTAATGATGGAGCAGTAAGCGCAGCCTCTGGGAGGTCCAGAGATGTTGAATTCTTGGGCGAGCCCAGCGGAGTGGAAGTCTCCCTGGCTTCAATAGTAGCCTCTTCACCCTGCAGAATGGATTCTTCCCCAGTCTTAGGAGTTGCCTCCTCTTCCGGCAAAATTGAAGGCTCCCCAATTTCAGTAGTCGCCCTCTCTGGAATTATCTCGGCAACTGAAACCTTGACTCCTTCGGACTGGGTTAGCTCTTTTACCGTCTCCTCGATAGGCGAGGAGATCACAGCTTCAATGTCCCCGGCCGACCCTGCAGCATAAAAGAAGAATGTTAAAACATCCTCTTCAAAATGAAAAGGGGAATTAGGTCAAAAGGTGAAAAGAGTACCTTCAGCGGGAGTAATCACCAGCTGTGATATCGTTGATGGCTCACCCCCGTATATTTCTTCCTCTGAGATGTGGGAGAACTTACTCGGATCAGGAAGAGCGGGTACATCGCTGTAGTCGACCTCGTCTTCAAACTCGCTCTCCCCTGAGAGTGAGGAAGACGATAGCGCCCCGCACGAGACTTCTGCAGCCGGAGCCTTGCCACCAATTACCCCAGTGGTAGGGCTGGGGTCAACTGCCCGAGGACTGGAGATGAAGACACAAGGCGACCCAGGTTGCTATGCCTCATCTCTCCCTTCATGAGCAAGTAAAAACCCGGGTTGAACTGAAATCCCCGGAATATCGACATCTCCTCCACTCATGATGTCGACCTCTAGCTGCTCATCCTCGTCAGCAGTGGTGGCTCTGTCAACGAGCTTCCCTTCCTCCGCAGACCTACGGTCTCTGCTGCTCGACCTAGGGGCACGGACTAAAGGAACATCCTCTTCAGCTATATCTTCTTCCCTCGGTACCTCAACGACTACAGGGATGTCTTCAGATCGGGAGACTTCGGTCGTCAAGTCTCTCCGAACCCTCTTGGGAGCAGGTTCAGCAGTTGAAACAGAGCGTTGACGGCGCTTGCTTACCGCCTGTCGAGTCTTTGCCGCTCGTGGCTTCGCCCTTGCTGCTTGCGGCTCCTCCCTTGTTGGTCGCGGCTCCGCTCTGATTGCTCGTGGCTCCCTTCCCGACCTTCTCTCGGCCTCCTTCTGAGCCTTCAGGTATTGGTCGATGATTTTCGAGGGTTTACCGGACTCTGACTTTGCCTCAAGATTTGTATTGATGCTCTCAATACATGAAGACCCGGAGCAAAGTCCGGTGACTGGTTAACCTGAGAATACCAGGTGCAGAAGCTGAAGCTCATGCGGCACTTGGACCCCTCAATGGGTAGACGGAAAGTTGCTCCCGTCCCTCCGGCCACACTGTAGTACCAAGCCCGAGCGCCTTCGAACAAGTTCCCTTCGAAGGCGAGTCGAGCATTGGGATTCCCGACGTACAGTTAATCGTAGCCGAACTGTCGAGCGAAACGATTCGGCATGTACGGCTCGATGGTGCATGAAGTGCCTTGCCGGAAAAGCACATATCTGGGCCAGATATTAATCAACCACCAAAAGGCTCCCGCGGACAACCTCGTAAAGCCATCTGAGCCCGCGGAATCAGTACATTGATCCCCGGAGGATGCACCAGGGATCCCAGGGAAGCAGCGATTGATCTGGTAATTCACGGGATCTGAAAGCCGCTTCCGGACGTAATATATATAAACGTCACTCCACCTCGAATCCTCCAACCGCTGTACAAAAGGGACGGAACTCTCCCTCCAATGCACCGCCGTCATTAAAGAAGGGCAGTGCATCACGTACCAAGCCAGAAGGTACGTATAAGGCAGCTCGATCCGAGGGTTAGGGCGCTTCACCGTCGGATTCCCCTCTGAGTCGACATACGGCTTGCCGTGGGAGTCGGCAGTTTTCGGCGCCTCGCAGAAACTCTTGGTTAGCGCCCGCAACCCGCTCTGAATGCCAGCCACCATGGCCGGGAGAAGGGCTATAGGGTTGCTATGAGCCAGGAGCACCGCCGGGTACACCACGTCGGCAACAATAACTTCATGTGGCAACGTGGGCACCACACAGCGCTTCAGCCACAGCATCAAGAAGCCTGCCAACAGTGCCCTATCGGAGATAGGGGTTCGGGCTTGATGGTGGAAGCTTTCAAAAACCAGGTCAGGGTCGAAACCGTCCTCGTTCGAGACCGTGGTGTAGAAGCCTTCAGAAGCCTGGTCGATCCTCTCTTCAATCTCCCTGTCGGAACTGGGAACCAGTCGGGTTATCAGAGTATCTTTACTATCGATACCATTAAATAAGTAACTGGCCCAAGACAGTTGCTTGACTCCCTGCGACCGCCAGTTGGTTCTGACCACAAATGTGGAAGTGACACATCACTTCCCAGTAAGTCTCGTACACCCGAGGAAACTCTTTCTTCAAGTGGTGGAGCTCCTCAGTGGTCGGGACATATTCCTCATACGGGATGTCCCCTGTTGCTAGCCCTGAGACCTCATGCAGCTCGTGCAGTGCAAGGCCCATCTCTCCAACCGGGGTAAAGAATGTCCCTGTCAGCGGATTGTAGCGCTCTAGGATCCCGAAAAAGTTATGAAAGCCTGGTGGGACACCCCACTGTACAGCCCTGATCGCCACGTACAGTCCCACACGCTTTAGCAGATCCCCAAGGTCGGTGAGGACGAAACCTACTATTCTGCCCCACCAGTAGTTCTCCATGGAATGGACCCACCCAGGCGCACGAAACCCGACCGGATAATCACCCTCCGCTTCCATGAACGAGTTGAGGAAGGTAGTGCCAAGTTGTGGAATCTCTCCAGCCGGAACCTCAGACTTGCGCGACCCAGGGAAAAGGCCGAGAACCGACCTGTCATGGCTATCATGACGGTGTACTTTATGGGAACCCAAATCACCGAGAGTAATCTCAGGGACGTATCGAGAAAGGTCCCATTCCATCTTCCGAGGGACGGACATGTGCTGGAAGTAGGACAGCGGGAACATCCTCTCCATGTACGGAAGAAAGAATCTTCCACCTTTTATCTGACGGAGCCATTTATAAGTTCCGTCATACACACGATAGCCGCCGTCGTTGATACGATCTCCGAAGAAGAAGGCAGGCTTCTCCAACTTGACGTGAGCATCCGTTGTGAATGCCGCATCGGTCATAAGTACCCGAAAAGTCCTCACGTCAACATTAGAGAGCCTTTCCCTGCGATCCGGCGACTTGTCAGCAGTCACAGGGGCAGTCCTTCGTAGCACAAAAGTCAAGTCCTGGTCAGCACCACCCACATGTCCAAAGTGGCGCGTCTTGGCGAGTGAAGCAGAAGGATGGGGCACTGCAAAAGAAAAGAACACTTTATTAGAAGCAAAAAAATGCTAAGTGTTCATAACCCAAACGCAGAAGAGATACTGGACGCAGGAATTATCAAATCCGCGTCCAGACCTGCGAAACTGCGTCCAAACGCAGAAGAGATACTGGACGCAGGAATTATCAAATCTGCGTCCAGGACTGTGAAACTGCGTCCAAACGCAGAAGAGATACTGGACGCAGGAATTATCAAACCCGCGTCCAGACCTGCAGGATCTGCGTCTCCACCACCAGAAAGTCATGGAATGTCCTTAATGTCACTTCTGAGGTGCGAAAAGAAGGGAGTTATCCACCTTAACCCTTCTATCACCCTAATCGCCAGAAGTTAAGGAGGGTAATTCCCTTCCTTTCACACCCCCAGATTTCTAAGTACTTGGACTCAAGTGTCAGATTCATCAAAATCGGCAGCTGATGGAACAGAACGCAAGGATCAAATCCGCGTTCTGCAAACCAAGTCCGCGTCTGAACCCTTCACAATTAGAAATATTCTAAGTGAAGAATCCGAAACGCAGGACCCAATGGCGCGAGGGTCCAAACCCGCGCCTTGGTTATCAGCTCAAAGACTGCGTCTGAAACCGCATCTGAGAATCAAACACGAGTTATATCTTGTGTTAAAGATTCTTAGGGTTCCATGAACCCCCGTTAATGGCGAAATCCACACCCAACAGGTATTATACCTGGGAAAGCAGCATCATGTGTAGAAGAAGTGCCCCTCCGAGCCTCGTCAACGGTCGCCCGTAAAGAAGATGCAGTTGGCTTGGTCTTGGGCGCCATTGTTAATCAAGAATCTGATGTGAGTATGAATAGGGGAAGAAGAACTCTGTTTCTTAAAAAACCCTAAAGTAGAACGCTCGGAGAAGAAGAGGTATTTCTCCAACTGTGGCTATTTATAGGCACAAGGATTCGCAAAGATACGCGGCGTGTGACCCGATAAAAGCTGCAACAAATCATCGCATGACGCGTAGAGCAAATCTGCGCGAAGATCATGCGTCACGACTCCACAGCGAATCGTCATTTGACACGTGGCGCGGGTCAATTAATGAACCAAGAAATCCGCGCGCCAAAAGGTGAAATCCTGCCGGTTCCCCAGGCCAGCTGGCGGCGTAATCATCACACGGCACAGATTCGCACCCAAGGGACGCACCTCTTCGATGGACATGCCCCGTCAGCATCTCCATAAATGCATTCGGAAGGTCGCGTCTCTCTACGAAGTCCGCGTCCAACCCAGTGGGCCCAACATCGCATCTACCTCATGGAAGATCAGGCGCGTTTCCATTGCCAAAGGACGCACCCTACAGAAATCACGTCTTTAAAGCAGTACCAAGTCGGCTTTTTTGAAAAGAACCTGCGTTCGGCCTCCTGCTTCTGCAAAATCAGTTCAACAGTACACTGACGCAAGTAGACGACTAACCACTCCTGGTTTAAAGCACACCCGTGACAGACTAAAAGCAATCGGGGAGGTTTAGACTGTGCATCTAGACACTCAACATGATCAACTCTGGTGGCTTCAAAGAGTTCAAACAGTACACTCACGAAGACCAACTCCAGATAAGATCGAACCCGGAGCATCAACAGTTCAGCCATGAAGGTGAATTCAGCTAGAGTCCAAAGTATTTCGAAATCTGTCCCAGTTAACTGCGGAATATCGAAAACTTTGGAGGGGGTTCTGTAGGCTGTCCAAAAGTTACTGGAGGACAAGTCATTGAAAAGCAAAGTTTCAAGCTCTAGACGCGAGGGACTATCAACCGCGTCTCAGCATCAAGGCACGTCGGCCTAACACCCGCGTCTCAACATCAAGGCGCGTCGGCCTGACACCCGCGTCTCAACATCAAGGCGCGTCGGCCTAACACCCGCGTCTCAACATCAAGGCGCGTCGGCCTGACACCCGCGTCTCAGCATCAAGGCGCGCCGGCCTGACACCCGCGTCTCAGCATCAAGGCGCGTCGGCCCGAAACCCGCGTCTCAGTTATAACCGCCTTGGTTAAGGGACCAATCACTGCCTACATGTAAGGGAAACCAGCTCCCATCGTGGCGTGTCTTTAGCAGGCACGTGGGTTAGTTACCGCCCATGTAGCGGGGAAGTTGGCCCTCATTGTGGAGCGCTTTTAGGGGGCACGTTCACCCCCTAAGACCTCTATAAATAGCCCCGTCGCTATGAAAAAGAGGGCGGACTTTTGGCAATCAAAAAGGAAAGAGAAGAGGATAACAGAGAGATCATCAACAGAGAGAGAACTCGACCCTTCAAGCTAGCTTGCTGCGTACAAGTGACTCTTCGCTTACCTTCTCTTTTAGAGTTTTGGTAGACGGAGCTGAGTTACTCTTTCTACCGACCGAAGAGGAGATCCCTGAAGGACGGTCATCCGGTCAACGGAGAACAAGATTCACTCTCCACCGCCACACGAAGAACCCAGCCTTAAACAAAGGGGGGATTCAAGATTCAATATCCTCTCTCCCTTGTAACCGGAAGGAACAGTTGTTGTTGTAATTCTTTTCATTCGATTCAAGGAAAACTTTTACTGCAATTCACTGTCTCTCTCCTTTCCGGGTCATACAGCTTGGAGATAAATGCCTGGACATAAATAAAAATCATATTTGTTTTTTAATAAACTACGACGTTGGTCGCAGTCATGCATTGCAAACAAAACAACTTGGACCAGAGATGACACTGCGACCAAGGTCGCATAAGACTACATTGCAAACAGAAACAACTGCGACTAGGGTCGACACTTCGACCAAAGAATCGACTAAGCAAATTCTGCGGTGACGTGTCACCTCGTCGCAGTGTTGTTGTTGATTAAGACTAAAGACCAACAGCTGCGACCAAGGTCGCAGATTTTTTTTTAAGACTGCGGCCAGCAACTGCGACCAAGGTCGCAGTGTTGTTGTTGATTAAAAATAAAGACCAGCGATTGCGACCAAGGTCGCAGTGTATTTTATTAAGTCCAAAAACCAGCAACTGCGACCAAGGTCGCTTTGTATTTTATTAAGACTACGGTTAGCAACTGCGACCAAGGTAGCAGTGTTGTTGTTGATTAAGACTAAAGACCAGCAAATGCGACCAAGGTCGCAGTTTATTTATTAAATATGCGTCCTGCAACTGCGACCAAAGTCGCAACCTATCATTTTAAAAATTTATACGGGTGAAGTAATATAATTATTAACTGCGTCCATGGTCGCAGTATATTCGTTTAGCGTAAAATATTTAAAATGAAGGTTTGTAACAATTGTACAGCATTTCAACCAAGACATAGTAGTAAAAAATGTAATTTACACAATTAACCTTAGAAAACTGATTTATATATATTTTAAAAAAACAAAATACATTTTTTTAAACTTCTAATCCTCGTCATCACCATCGTAATCAGATTCGTCGTCAAGAGTCATGCTTTCGTCTTCTGTATCGCTTTCCGTCTCTTCCTCCTCTTCAACGATAGTCTCATCTTCGCTTTCTTCCTCTTCATGTTTTGTTTTGGTTCACCAATGAAGTCCCAGAACGGGTCGTCTGTATCAAGCTCAGATTCTGACCCGTAGCGAGGCATCGGTTCAGAACTATACATCCAATCATCATTAGATGATTGGCTTCTTTCCGGTGAAGACGGTGGAGAGAAGAGATATTTTTTGAGTCTATTGACCGAACAGTGAGAGTAACGTGTTTGAGCAAAAATAATTTAGTATGTTTGTAATTCTTTTGCTGATGACCCTTTATATATTTTTAATCCTGGAATTCCAAAGGGTTTAAGCTCTCAAACCACGTGAATATCTCCCAAACTTATTTTCTACCTTTTCCCAAAATTGTGTATACTTCCTAGGTGACTGTTCAGTTATCCAAAACAGTTTAAAAGTTAATACACTATAAGTTTAAATTACTTTGAACTCCAAAACAGTACATTATTGCGACCATAGTCGCATTGGGAACTGATAAATGATTAACTCGACCATAAATTGCATCAGTAGTAGGATTGCGACTATGGTCGCAGTGTTTAAGAGCAGCAGTCGTGTTTTCCTTTATGTTTGCAAAAGGGGAAAACTTACAAAAAAAAAGAGTTTGAGGAGCTAAATTACAAGTATTCTTAAAAAAAGATTACAAGTAGATCTCCTCAGAGATTCTGGGAAAATGTGCCAATAGGAGTCTGGTCAGCGCGCGACCACTTTGTCCCTTTGACGATGCGAGCGATAAGATTCCCTTCTCGCCTGGTTCCGGGAATCAGAGAACAGAGGATTGGTAGAACCCTCTTGCTACTTCTCAAAACCGCCTTCTGTGAGGAATTCCTTCTCGCCTGGTTCCGGAGATTCCTTGAGGAAAAGAGGTTGCTAGGGTATCGCCACCCTGAAAGGAGAAGTATTTCTCTTGAAAGGTCTCTGAATTAGAGAACGCACGGTGCGTTATGAAGAAGTCCGATTCTCCTGATCAGCAGAGGATTGATTTGGGAGCAGAAGCCCACTTTGATTGATCGCCGATCTCTGGAAGCCACCTCCCCTTGTGCCCCTGGCGGGCTATTTATAGGGAGAGCAAGGGTATAGTCGTCCCCTTGAAGATATGGAAACAGATTGAACCGAATCTGTTTGAATCTGGAAAGTAGCCTTGCTGCGAGGCTAGGATAGCTTCTGCGGAGCTAGAAAATGGCAAGTCGGTTGATCTTTCCGATTTGTTTTGATCCTTTCCATATCGTTGGAGGATTTTCTCTGATCCTCTTACTCGTTTCAAGAGAGTCAAGAGATTGCGGTAATCACCTGCCATATTTGAATCCTAATTGGATTTGATCAGATTGGATCCGATCTCATCAGGAGATTTGATTGGTCTAAGGTTGACAACGGAGCTGCCCGCTTTGAAGCTCATAGCAGAGCTAGAGGCAACTCTTGGCGAGGTCCGAAAAGAGGCTTTTCGGCGAAGCTATCAGTTAGCTTCCTGGCGATGCTCTGGATGATGCTAGCCTCTCAAACGAGGCTATCTCCTTGGGCTAATGTAATGCTAAATGCTAGCATCTTAGACCTGCTGAGGTCTGTTTAGAAACAATCCGGGTTCACTGTTCTGCTTGCTGGATCAGTGGAGTCCGAGCTGCTTCCTTGTCCCTTGGAGGTGGGTGGAAACTGGTCTTCAGCTTGTCTGTCCCTTGTCATTTGTAAATGTCAACAAGTTTAGACATCGTTCGAACCAATGAGAATCTTATCTTTTTTAAGTGTCAACAAGACCCCCTTCAAAGTTTTCGAGAGTCTGCAATAGCTCAGACTCCGAAACACTTTGAACTGCTGTGATAGTATGTGGAGTATGAACGTCGCCATGATGGTTGAGTTCAGCTTCGCCTTCAATCCTGCTTTGGGATGAATTCGCCGAAGAATTGCACTGATCCGCGAGTAGCTTCGCGTCAGGGTAGCTCCGCATCTGGGCTTCCAAGAAATAAGTTCGCTTTGGAACTCCTGTTTCCTTTTCAAAGCCAACTGCCGTGGGGCGGTTACGAGGAGGATCATTCCTTCTTTCGCGCCAATCGAGGGAGATGTTCTCCGATTTGCACGTTTCCAAGGGAGGATACTCCCTTTCTTCAAGGCGCCATAAGTGCCTTTTATGAGGGAGACGTTTTCTCCCTTTGCACGGTTCCAAGGGGAAACCGTCCCTTCCATCAAGGCGCAATAAATGCCTTGAATGCGCTCGTGCTTCCACGCTTGGGGTGAGAGTGCTCAGGCCATGGGGCCTATAAATAGGACACTTGAGGTCCTCTGAAGAGAAATGTTTTGCCTTCCTTCTCTTCTCTTGGTTGTGAGAGATACTCAGATCTCTGAATTAGTGGGAAAGCCCACTCTGGTTGTCTAACCGGCCAAGGACCAGTAAGTCTTGATCGTTCAACGACTTCACCGATTTTAGGGGATTCATCTCCCTTTGACAGCTGCTTCAGGGATTAGCTTCCCTTAATCTTCATCTTGCACTTGGCTGATCTGCAGAGAAGAATTTTGGCATAGCTTCCCAGTGAAGCTATCATTCTGACTTGATCACAGAAAGATCATTGCAAGTTGAGTCCGCTACACAGGTAGAACTTAGGACTTGGTCTCTTCAAGGTTGAGCCAGTCTTGCCATATTGGTGAATGTTGAGACTGTGTCTGACTTTGCCATAGAGGTGAGGCTAGGACTTGGCGTTTGCTGAGCTAGTCCATTAGTTACTGTGCAGGCGGAGCTTGTCCTCTGCTGAAGTCGGATTGCTTTGCCGCCCAAGAATCTGACTTAATATCTTTGCGGCTTTTTCTGTGCTTGACTGTTAACTTGCTCCAATTTGCCTTGCAGTGAGCTATGTTTGCCAGTCTGGTAACTTGATGGAAGAAACCATGAAATTGCCTTATGCTTCCCCGGTTGAAGCTTTACTTTTAAGCAGGAGGAGCAATTCGGGGCAGCGGATGCGCGTCCCAGGGGCTGTTGGCAGCCTCTTATCCGAGATGATTCGTTCTGAGGTGAGGCTGGCCGTCGCCTTTATCGGAGAGGATCCGCTTCAAGATAATGGGCGTCGCCTGTGGGATCGCCAGCATCATTGCCGACTTTCAACTTTGGTGGCCTTTGGAGGCGGTCCACTTCAGGAAAGCGGATATCGCGCCTGTTAGATTACTGGTACCACTGCCAATTCCCATTATACGTGATCTATCGTGTTGGCGGCGATAGGTTTTTATTGCCAGGCTTCAACAAAAATGGCCTAGAAAGATCTGCCATTTTTGTGGAGAAAAATGACCATGTCCTTGCGGCACCACTGATTATGGTCTTATGCAGGAGGAAGGCCCTTCCTGTCCCGTTGGTCTGGCCTGGGAGCAGATAAAACCGCTTGTATGCCTTTTATGCAAATGACCTTGTTAGGCAACTTGGTGTGTTATATAAAACACAACTTTGATGTAATATCAAATGTACCCTTTCTATCAATGAAAGTTCATCTCTTGTTCATTTGATTTTTGCTTGCTTTCATTGGGAGTTCGGCCATTGCTGGGCTGGACTGTGTGCGGAGCTAAGGACATAGTCTTTCCTTCGAATGATCTTCGCGAGACTGGTGTGTACCGCGAGCAACACGCTTTTTAGAGGGCTAAGGTAGGCCTCTCGGCGAAGCCCTTGAAGGACTGTACGAAGTCCGCACTTTTGCACTAGTGCGAAGTTTAACTCTTAGTAGAGTTGAACCGGCGCTTCTCGGAAAGGCGCTTCGGGCGCTGTTTCGAATTAATTCGAAACGGCGGCATGGGCCTTTTTTCGAGGCCTCGTTTCAGGCGCTGATTGGCCTATAAAGGCCCGATCGGGCTGAACATGGAAAAGATCTCCTTTTTTCAGAGAAATTTCTGTCTTTTCCTCTCCTTCTTCCTCCTTTACTTCAGAGTACTTCGAGAACTTTTGCAGTTCTTAATGGCACCCAAAAGACGAGCGGGTAAGGAAGCAGTGACTTCTGCGGCGGAGGGCCTTCCTCCTCCGGTCATCGAGCGACCAGTCACCGGTAAGGAATTTTCCTGTCTGATTGGAGACCGAGGTCTCTTTTCCTTTGGAGCCAGCCATTTGGCTATTTAGGACGATCGAATGGGATCTATCCTCATTAGGGAACTCGTTTCCCTGAACTTCCCTATTTTCCTTGCACCAGGGAAATAAGAACTGAACAGTTCTTCTTTTAGGCTTCCGTAGGAAGCCATTGCTTGGGCAGTCTCCATCCTATTGAGGAACAGGATATGGGTCTGTTCCTTCAGTCGTGGCCACAAAGAACGACTGTCGACCATGATGTCCTTTTGATGACGTCAGCCCTTAGGGCTATGCCACTTCCTGCTTTAAGCGAAGTTGGCGCTTTGGATATTTTCTGCAAAGATGCAGTCTTATCCATGAAGTGAAGCTTTTTTAAAGCTATCGCCTTGCAGGCCCTGCTTGCTGGGCGAGGTTATGCCTTAGTGAATTTTTATGCTTTCGCATCCACTTGATTGGTGAACTAATCATAGCTCATTTCTGTTTTTGCAGTACATTACGCCTTCGACCTCCAGAACAGCCTGTTCGGTCTAGCCAGTCGAGCAGTCGAAAACATCAGCCTGAGTTCTATGGGCAGGCTTCATTGTTCAGCGAGCCGAGCTCCCTTGTATGGGATACGCTCATCCAGGACGGTCGTCCGCAGGCCATGCAGAGCATCTTGACTATGGCTCCGCTTGAAGATATCGACCGTCAGGCTTACAGAAAGCCTGACTTCATGTTCGGGGATGCTGCACCTGATCCCGATTGCCAGCTGCAGGCCGGTGAGGGCCAGTGGATCTTCCAGTTGGACGGCGAGAGATTCTATCTCCCGTCCACTAAGCGGCATTTTGCTTTGTCTTCTTTCGCGAGCGTGACTCAGGCTCGAAAGATGGCGTGGGGCGTGAGCCTAAATGCCGAGTCTGTAAGTGTCGGGAGGTTGACATTCCAGTCCGGCTATTCGAGGGCGGGCCATCCTCGTAGCATAATGGGGCTATATCCTGGGAAGGTATCGCGGGACCTTCCAGTAGGAGAGAACCCAACTGCGGCGCCGACCTTTGGCGCTCAGTTCTGCGAAGTTGACGGGAACTACCCTGCCACCGATTTCAGGACTCCCGGTTGGGTCCACCCTCCTAGGTCGTGTGGGCGGAGTTGACCAACTATATCCTCACTCATTTTGAGGGGGACTTAGAGAGGTTAAACCTCCATGAGGCCGTCAGGGCGACCTGCTACGGCATTGAGATGAAGGTGGCGTGCTTCTACGCCATCCTTGAGTTGTACTGCCCGGCCTCGGGGACTTTCTTCACCCCGGTTGGTGAGTTGGGCATGGCCCTGCACGAGATGCGGGAGATCTCTGCTTTGCCCTTCGGGTCTCTTCCGTACGAAGAGTACTTTCCCTGTGAGGCGGAGTTGGCTCTCCTGGAGAAGCAAGAGCCTGCTTTGCTTGAGACATATCGGGAATTGATGTGCCACTTGCACATTTGTTCCAGCATCCATACTGGTGGCAAGGGTAGCTCGAAGAGCTTGAAGAGCTGGGGGAACTACTTGTTCCCGAATATGACTAGTGCGCCTGAGGCAGCTCATTACGGAGTTGCTGAAGAAGACATCTTGGCAAGGATGGAGGTGCATGCTGAAAAGGACATCGTCGTGGCAGAAGATGATGGTTCTTTCGGGAAGGGTGATGTTCTTCGGAGCTTTCACCATCAGGCCCGTCGGCCTATGTCTCGCAAGGCGTTGCTGGCCGGCTTCTTAACCATCTGGTTAAAGAAGTGTGTCGTGCCTTCTTCTTCGGGTGACATCGTCCACCCGAATGTGCTGCTGCCTGCTGTCCGCTTGGTCCATGGCCACCGTCTGGGTCTTCTCCCGCCATGGTGTGTTGTATTCAGAGGGGCCTTCGTACACTGACGGAGGCTTTCTGCAGGCCAATGGCGTCAAGGCGAGGGAAGGGTGCCGTCCTGCCTTGTGACGGACCCAATCCTAGGGTAGGTTTACCATACACCTACTTGATGGCGTGGTTCGCCTTGCACTGCCCTAGTTTGATTGGAGCTGGGGAAGACCCTCCGCAGGGTGTTCAAACGGCACTTCTCCGTCGCTTTGAAGGACGTTCGTGGCAGAAAACTTATGTGGCCGAGGCCCGTAAGTTAGTGCGTCGTTATGACGCTTATAGCCTGTTCCGTTATTTTCCTCGCCTGCGGGGTGCAGGATACAACGAGGAATTCCATGATGTGGAGTCAGGTCGGTCTCCCATGAGTCGGGGTGTTTTCGAGTGGCTGGTCTGTATCCGGCCCTCGCATTTGCTGTACAGGAGTGGGGATACCTGCTACCTGGAGCCCTACGTCCCGAGCCGGTTTGCCCGCCAATTTGGTATGACCAATTGTATGTGGGCAACTCCAATTCGGACCTGGCTTTCATAGGGAGCCTCATTGATGGGGCTCGTGCTTGGCGGTTCTTCACCGCAGATGGCACTGGAGCGTGGCTACGCACGCCGCTGAGGGATCCCGGCCTTTGGACGACCCTGTGTTTCTGCCAATGGTATGCAGCTTCGAACTCCACACCTGCTGGGTTTAATGCCAACCGTTCGGGTGTGAAGTTAATTTCTCATCGGATGAGGCAGAAGGCTTCTGATAAGAAGGAGGGCAAACGAGTCCGTGTTCCTGGCATAGAGGAGTTCATTGCTGCAGATGACAGCGAGGCTTCTGATGCGGGGAGCCCTCGCTTTGAGGCAGAGACGAGGGCTGATGCCCATGAAGCCGATACTCGTGAAGCCGGTTCTGGTGTAGTGGGGACAGCTCCCCCACGACATGTGGAAGAAGTGGAAGAAGAGGATTCTGATGTCCACTTCAAGAGGAAACTTGGGAGTGGATCCCGTAGGAAGTCATTGGCGAAGAAGCCCCGTCGCCATGCTCCTACAATTGTGGTAGAAGGCGAACCCTCTACTGCGCTTCCTTCTGCTGCTCCATTAGTGGCTGAGCCGTCGGTTGCTGAACCGACTACTGATAAGATTGGCCCCATCTAATATGCCTTCAGCGCACTTTAAATAACTCATTATTTGCTTTTTGTTGCAGGAGCTGAGGCCGTTGGAGAGCAAGGGGAACACTACGATCCCCTGTTCACCTATAGGGCTGCAGCCAGCTCTTCCGCTCACTCGCAAGAGTCTGGGAGTGGCGCAGCTGATGTCGGTCCTTTGGGTGTTGGGACCTCCAAAGGAAGTCCTGTGGAATCAAGCTCTGTTGAGTGGTCTGCAGGGGACTCGGCGGGCGAGAGCGGGCCGGCCATTTACGTCGAGTCTGGTAAGAACTTTCCGATGGGACCCTTGGATTCCGATGTGGCTGACGAGGTGACATCGGCCTTCGGTATGACTACGATCTCTTGGTCTTCGCCTGTTTGCTGCGTCTCCTTTTTGACCTTGGTTTTGTTACAGGTATTCGTCCCCAAGGTGCATCAGCTTCGAAGGAAGCGGAGGGTCCTCCTAAGAGGTTAGAGGGCGAGTCGAGTGCTTCGACCGCGGCGGATGCTGCTGTGTTGGACGCGCTGTATGGCGACCTCCCCTCTTATCAGCCCATGACAACTGAGAGGTCGGGGGTTGTGGAGACGACAGTCCCACAGATGCCTTCACTCCCGAGTGAGATGCCGGCGAGTATGGAGTTGAGGGTGATCACCAGCCCTGCCTCCCCAACTTAGGTGGTTGAGCCCGTTGCTCCAGAGGTAGTTGCCAGCCCTTCCCTCGCGGTGGCTGGTGTATTAATTTCGATGAGGACTCCGCCGAGATCGTCCTTGGCTTGTCCTGCTGCTGTCGATGTTCCCGCTTCTTCTTCTGCGGTGGTGTCGGCCGGGCTGGTAGACTGCTCCGAGGTTGTCCCTCTACCAAAGATTGATGAAGCTGAGAATGACTTCATAGGTAATTTGGTCGATAGCTTCTATAACAATTTGGAGCAGACTATCGGTCTAGTCTTGAAAGGCTCGCCTGTGCCATTTTCGAAGCTGAAGGTGGTCCTCTCCCGAGGTATTGATTGCATTCGAAACTTTGAGGGGTACCATCAAGCTACTGCTCTGGAACTCCTAGTAGATGACCTTGAGAAGGACGTGGAGGAATGGCGCCGTCTCTATCGTTCAGACGCAGCGTCTTGGCTGATGAACGGCTCACACATCTTGTTGCCCAAAGGCGCGAGGCTCAGCTTGCCGCTCAAGAGGCTGCTGAGGCTATCTCCTCTGACTTGAAGTCCTTGGAGACAGAGAAAGTAGAGGTTGGGAGTGCAATTGACGCTTCCACCAGTGCTCTTCTTGATGCCGAAGATAAGGTTAAGAGGGCCGAAGAGATGATCCGGAAGGCAAATCTCCTCTTATCCAAAGCTACACAGATGCGTCATGAAGAGACTGCGCGGCTTGAGCAGCTCAGGGCTCGGAGTGAGGAACTGGCGCGGCAGAAGTCGTCACAGAGGGCGACTTTGGCGGAGGTCGAGGCTCGTCTGGCCCAGGCGGTGGACTTCGATGAGGCCGAGCTGAGATCACAGGCGCTGGCCCAGGCTGCTGATGACAGGAGAACGAGGCTAGCTTCGCTCGGGGATCGGATTCGATCTTACCATATACGCCTGTAGGCCATTGTATATGCTCCTCCATGTATCCCATCATTTTGGCTTTAATAGAAAATTTTCCTTTTGACTTCTACTGTTTGGATAATGAGACATGACTATCTGTTGGTTCAGAGGTCGCAATGACATAACCAATTGAGATGTTGCCAGTCTCGAGGTTAGCCCATTGCGAGGCTGGAGTGAAGATACTTGCCTTTTGTAAATGTCAGCAAGTATGAGGCCTGTCTTTTGTAAATGTCAACAGGGCTCGAGATTGAGACTTAGCTGTCTGCTGGTTCAGAGGTCGCAATGACATAACCAATTGAGACGCCACCAAGCTCAATGATAGGGGCTTGGCTTTCTGCCAGTTCAGAGGTCGCAATGACGTAACTGGTTGAGGAGCCACCAAGCTCAATGGTAGATGAAACTCGGCTATCTGCCAGTTCAGAGGTCGCGATGACGTAACTGGTTGAGAAGCCACCAAGCTCAAAATAGGTGATACTTGTCTTTTGTAAATGTCAACAAGTATCGAGACCTGTCTTTTGTAAATGTCAACAGGACTCAAGGTTGAGACTTAGCTGTCTACTGGTTCAGAGGTCGCAATGACATAACCGATTAAGACGCCACTAAGCTCAATGACAGATGAGACTTGGCTATCTGCCAGTTCAGAGGTCGCAATGACATAACTGGTTGAGAAGCCACCAAGCTCAATGGTAGATGAAACTCGGCTATCTGCCAGTTCAGAGGTCGCGATGACGTAACTGGTTGAGAAGCCACCAAGCTCAAAATAGGTGATACTTGTCTTTTGTAAATGTCAACAAGTATCGAGACCTGTCTTTGTAAATGTCAACAGGACTCAAGTTGAGACTTAGCTTTCTACTGCGTCTTTAGAGGTCGCAATGACATAACCGATTAAGACGCTACTAAGCTCAATGACAGATGAGACTTGGCTATCTGCCAGTTCAGAGGTCGCAATGACATAACTGTTTGAGAAGCCACCAAGCTCAATGGTAAATGAAACTCGGCTATCTGCCAGTTCAGAGGTCGCGATGACGTAACTGGTTGAGAAGTTGCCAAGTCGGATTGGATTGGGAAAGGTCTCGTCTTCTCGGGGAGAAACGAGGAAATCACTGTCATAGGTTTAATGTTAACGTAACAGCGGAATATGTGTGGTCCTACCATTCTATGGATGAGAATTGGTAAGTGACTTTGGAGGTCTCGCTCTCATGAGGAGAAATGAGGGGACTGCTGTCATAGGTTTAATGTTAACGTAACAGCGGAATATGTGT